>ML391237.1:6414-83495 GCA_005239525.1 Nicotiana knightiana
ACTTTAAAAATGTGAGTATTATTATTATTTATTTATTTACTTTAATTAAATAACATCTACTAAGTGTAAGATAAAAGTTTAAAACATCAATATTAGGCCTAAAAGGAATATTTCTACTAAAATAGTATAATATTTGAGTGTGGTCAAAAATTAGTTGTTCACAGCGATTATATATTATTACCTTAATTGATCTATTTTGTTAATATTTTATACATCTCAGACTTTAATTTATAATAGGAGTTTAAACTTGATATGATAATTTAAGAAATAGGCTAATAATCTATGTATATCTTAATTAATGATAATAGTAATCATTGTATCATGTGCTTTTGATTTAATTGTTGGCTAAACCTTACAATGAGAGTGGCTATTATTCCAATATATTCGATTTTGTTATTTAGTTAATGTCTCATATTATGGGCGAAATTCTCGATCCTTAGAAAACAATGGTAATTCACTTTTAATATCCTTATTGATTATTCATGTTTATCTAGAATTTTTTACTTTTGTTGAAGAATAAAGTATTATTAAAATCATTTTTTAATATCCCTATTAAAATCTCAATTCTTAAACGCCAGTGGCCTATGTAGCTTTTAAGTATTTATATTCACTCACGTCGAGTATAATTTTAAAAGCAAAATAATTTTAGTATTAAAATCTTTTGAAGTCAAATATACGAGGAAGAAATTGAAAAATAGTCATTTTTAACCCTAATTATTAGAGTTCAGCCAGTAATTAAAAAAGTATTAGCAGTTAGCTACTTTTTTACCCAAAAAAATATTTGGACAAAAATATTTCAGCTAAAACACGAAAAATTCTGGTAACAGCCACTTTTAGTTTTGCATTAGAAGGGGCTCAAAAGTTGCATTTAGTCATAGATTTGAATCTCAACTATGACATATGGATAGTGAAAATTAATTAGCCAATTTCAACTTATTTCGGATTAACTCGCCGTAAAAATACAAGTACATTAGTTGGATACAAATGTATGCTTTAGTGGAATTGCAATGAACCTTATTGTGTACGGTCGAAACCGGGTTCGCTTATTGTATGACCAATCGACATTGAAGCATGACATGTTAAAGTTCGGTCTCGGATTATATCGAACCAAGGTGCGAAATTATATCGTTGGGCTCGCGACCTCGGGACCGAACAGAATCGAGACCAAACAAGACCGAAGGAAATTTGCCGAGTCGAGTACCAGAAGGCCAAAATATCCGCAATCAGTTGAAACGAAAATCCCGGCACGTATCAAGGGGAGGCCGATTAACTAGCAAATCATGAGATTTTTTACCTTGTATAGAATTATATCAAGAGTAGGACAACCCTATTATATAAAGGGGGAGTCTGATCATTTGAAGCACACATTGAAATACGCAATACTAAGCAATATATTGTTATTTCTATCTCTTATCATCTTGTTTTTCTGTTCTAACATCAGTTAAGGCATTTCTTGGTTCGAGGATGATCGAACTCGCAGGTCAAGGCTGTTCAATTTGTGTGGTTTGCATTTATTCTCTTTCCACCAATTTCAATATACATCCGTTCTCTTAATTTGTATCAAGTTATATCACGTGTCCTTAAAACCACATATAAATTCAATTGTTATCGGTTTTTAGGGTAAACAATTTGGTGCCCACCGTGGGTCTAAGGATAATAGTGATTATTTGGTGCAAACTTTCATAACACACACTATTTTACACTTGTTCTTTGGAGTATCTTTGATTATAGGACCAAAATGTCGAACTCTCATTTGGCACCCCTTCATATTGACAATGATTTCGGCCACCACGACGAGAACAATAACATAGCACCTGGGAACGACGTACCCTCTGTCGATCTCAATGGAGTTCCGACTGCAGATCCAATTGACGTCAGCTCACATGTAGTCATCAACGTAAATTTGGTCGTCGATCTCGAGGGCAGCGTCCGTAGGGATGTTCGATCACCCGCTCAAAGAACACACGATGGCGAAGAGGGTGGGATCAACCTATTTTTACTCTTAGAAATGTTGCAGGCTCAATAGGCAGCGATAGTCCAGCTCCAAAACCAAAATCGCCCATCGGGCAGGATTGAGCCCGATCCATCCCAGGAAGTTGTCCACAGGTTCGAATCAGCTTCAAGGAAATCGAACAAGAAAGAATCGAGGACCGACCCTGCAATCATGAAGATGCTCGAAGAACTGACAAAACGAATCGAGTCGGGGGGAAAGAAGAACGAGGCAAACAACAAGAAAGTGGAAACTTACAACTCCAGGGTCGATCAAATCCCGGGGGCACCACCAATATTGAAGGGCCTAGATACCAAAAAGTTTGTGCAAAAACCTTTTCTCCCGAGCGCGGCTCGCAAGACAATCCCCAAAAAGTTCTGCATGCCCGAGATTCCTAACTACAATTGAACGACCGGTCCGAACGAGAATGTCACCTCTTACACATGTGCTATCAAAGGGAATGATCTGGAGGATGACGAGATCGAATCTGTCTTGCTGAAAAAATTCGGAGAGACCCTGTCGAAGGGAGCTATGATATGGTACTACAATTTACCACCTAATTCTATTGATTCATTTGCTATGCTTGCAGATTCTTTCATAAAGGCACACGCCGAGGCCATCAAGGTTGAGACCAGGAAGTCGGACCTTTTCAAGGTAAGACAGAAGGACAACAAAATACTCAGAGAATTCGTGTCTCAATTTCAAATGGAACGGATGAACCTGCCATTGGTCGTTTATGATTGTGCTATTCAATCTTTCACCCAAGGACTCAATGTTCGAAGCTCGGTGGCTTCGCAACAGTTGAAGCAAAATTTGATAGAGTACCCGGATGTTACATGGGCCGATGTGCATAATCGGTATCAATCGAAGATCAGGGTCTAAGACGATCAACTTGGGGCTCCTTCAGGGTCTGTTTATCCTAGCAGACCCGTCGATAGAATCAAGAGGGATATTGATCGAGAATGGAGGTTGAACAGAGATCGATATCATCCATATATTGGAGATCGTATGAACAGCGGATTTGGGCGAAATCCTGTACGAAATGAAAGGAGAAGTTATCGAGGCCAGAGCTCTTGAGGGCTCATGAACAAGAACGGTTTCGACAGGCCTATCAGACCCAAAAAAGCACCTAGATTATCAGAATACAACTTTAATGTTGATGCAGCCGCCATCGTATCAGCTACCGGATGCATCAAATATACCAGATGGCCTTGACCTCTACAAACCGGTCCAGCCCAAAGAGATCCCAACCAAATGTGCGAATATCATGGCACTCATGGCCGGAGAACGAAAGATTGCCGACAATTGAGAGAAGAAGTATCTCGGTTATTTAACAACGAGCACCTTTGGGAGTTTCTGAGCGACTGAGCCAAGAGTCATTTCAGGAACAGGGATTCCAATAAATAGAACGAGCAAGAAGAACCACATCATTCGTATGATCATCAGAGGGGTCGATTTTCCTCATGGTCCGATGTTAAAGCGCACCAAAGTATCGATTACAAGGGAGAAACGGACTTAAGATTACGTACCAGAAGGAACTTTATCTTTCAATGACGAGGATGCAGAAAGAATCTTGCATCCCCATAATGATGCATTGGTAATATCTGTACTCATGAATAAAACTTGAGTTAAATGTGTGTTAATTGATCCAGGTAGCTCGGCCAACATCATTCGATCGAGGATCGTAGAACAACTCGACCTACAGGACCAGATCATACTTGCAGCCTGAGTGCTAAACAAATTCAACATGGCTTTTGAAACTACTAAGGGAGAAATAATGCTACCGGTAAATGCAGTCGGAACCATATAGGAGACCAAGTTTTATGTAATCGATAGGGACATGAGGTATAACCCCCTGTTCGGGAGACCGTGAATCCACAACATGAGGGTTGTGCCCTCGACCCTTCACCAGGTGTTAACATTCCCAACACTAGAGGGGATTAAAACATTCTACAGGGAGAAACCTTCCGCGAAGGAAATGTTTGCCATCGATGAAGTGATTCCAGTATCAACACTATCATCGACAAAGGAGTCAGATTCGAAAGCAAAACAAGAAGCTAAATAGCAACCACCGATGCCAGCCTCGACTCAATTGGATAAGTGATGTGCTATAGAATTTCGGCGCATTTGATACTAATTACATAGACTTTAACTTGTCTTTTAAAGAATTTTTAGTTATTTCTTATGTAGTTTTCGTGTTTTTTCGGTATGCCAGACTTCAAGAACAAATAACACGGAAAAGATGACAAAAACCCATAGAAGGGAAGAAATGCGGCAGGTTTGCGACCGCTAAATGAGGTGTGGGCCGCAAACCAACCGCAGAATGAAGCAGTTGTTCCAGATTCTAAGAGAGGAGTATGCGGTCGCATAACGCTTGTGCGGACCGCATAATGACCGCATAAGTGCAAGAAAGAGTTTGTGAGAGGAATTTTGCGGCATAGTCTGCGATCGCATAATCAACACGCGAGTATGCGGTGGATTTGCATTTATGCGGACCACGAATGTGATCTGCAACCCATTCTGCGGTCGTAGATGTGATCTGCAGGGGTATTTTTTGTTAAAATTTGACCCCAACTTTTAACCCATTATAAATAGATTAACTAGGATTTTTATGGGACATCTTGTTTGAAAAAGAGGCTACATTGAGAGCATTGAATATACCATTTTTTTGGAAGCTTTTGAAGAGAGAATCTAGTATATTTGTAAGCTTTATGACTTTATTTATTGCTCTGTTCTTGGATTCTAGTACGCTTTTATTCTAGTACGAGTAGCTAGTTTTAAATACTAAGGTTGTGGACCCTAAATGGGTGTAATATTAATGAGTGTTTACCATTGAATATATATGTAATGGTTGGTTGGTATTTATTCATTTTTCATGCTTTATTTAATGTTGGTGGTTTCAAAAATTGACTAATGTCATTTCACTTTATCTTTACATGGATAAGTGGGTTAGGGTTTGGTAGAACTTAATAGCAAAAACTCAAGGCTTTAAACCTTGTTTAGTAGAATCACTTAGGAATAAGTGGGTTTATTTGGCATAAATTAGTATTCTTAATTGCAAATCTTTTATATTAGGAAAAATTATAAAGAGAAAATACTACCTTACTATTGGAAAATATTGGGTAGACATTTAAAAACCATTTGCATATCAAAGGATTTTTCATTAGAAATATATCATATTAACATCGATAAAATTACATTCCATTGACGGGGACACCACCTTGGTTTACTTAATCAAATTAATTACGTTCTCACAACAAAATAGTTTTCTTTGTTACACATAATTACAACACTCTATTTTAAGCTAACGAAGTGGGATTATGACTTAAGTCAAGTTTCACACTATTCAAGTAACCTTTTCACGCCTATTCCCTGTGGGATTCGACCCCAACCTAGTTGGATTATTATTTTGACATCAACCGCCTTACACCATTTATTTAGGTGTAATTTGAGCGTATCAAATTTTGGCACCATTGCCGGGAATATGATTTTGAAATTACTATTTAGTGTGTGCTTTACTTTACGTCTTCTTCTATTCCATCACACTTTGCTTGGTGTCGCTAGGTAAACATGGGCGAGCCGGAAGAAGAAAATATTTTTGTGGATATAGATGAGTATATTGAGGATACAAATGCCATTGTCCCTCCAAGAGTTGATGTTGCCACCTTCATGATGGAACATAGTCTAACCCTAATGCTCAAGGCAGAGGGGTTTTTCAGAAATTCCACAGATGATGATCCAACACAACATCTCAGACTTCTTGGGTGTGTGTGCGATGCACAAGCAGAATCACGTTTCAGATGATGCCCTAAGGTTGAGGGTGTTCAAGTACTCACTAACTGGAGAGGCAAGACAATGGATCCAAAGTCTACCACCTAATTCCGTTCATAGTTGGCCCGAACTTGTCCGAGCTTTCCTAGATAAATGGTTCCCACAAAGCAATAAGTTCGAGCTCTTGAATAAAATTTTCTTCTTCAAGCAACTACCGGGAGAGCATATACATGAGGCATGGGATCGATTCAATCTATATCTAGTGAGGTCACCGAATCATGGTTTTCCAGACAACATCTTCTTGGAGAAGTTTTATATGGGCTTGGATCCTATGAATTAATCCATAGCCAAAAATGTACCTGATGGATCCTTTATGGCTAAAACATTTGCAAGGGTCACACAAATCCTTGACAAGATGGCAGAACATAACCAAGCTTGTCACTCGAAAGACACCGCGGGTGGAATTATACTCTATCCTTGACCAACATGATGAAGAAGAACCAAGAAAGAGATCAAGTAATTGTCGGGCTTGCAACCAACATCAATGTGTTGACTAAGTTGTTCACTGAAAGCCAAAAAAAAAAGGTGAATATTGTGGAAGATGTGCAACCCTTGTCAAATGAGGATTACGAGGAAACGAATTATGTCAACAACTCCCAAAGTGGTTACCAAAGACAACCCTACCAATGTTCAGGACAACAAAACCAATGGAGGTCTACCTGCAAGGGCAAGGCCATAAACAGTGGCGAAATGATCAAGGTAGTTCAAATCAAGGTAATTGGAGTAACAACAACAACAACTATTCAAATCAGAGTTCAAATCCATATGTTCCACCAAAGGGGCAATATTCTAACTCTCCGCATTGGAAGGAAAGTTCTTCAAGTGAGATCAAATTGGAAAACATGCTTGAAAGAGTATTGAAAAATCAAGAAAGATCTGACACTTTAACGAAGAACATGACTAACCTTGTGGGTTCTCACACTGCATCCATACAAAAGTTAAGCACATGCATTATTTATACAAATCCTCACTCACTCACAACACATGAACTGTTCGACTCGGCATAATTTCAGCCCTCAAGTGAAGACAAGGCAACTCAAAGCTTCATACATGATATTTGAGATTCTAAGTAAGCACAAAATCAAAGAGGGAGCCTCAAGTTCACAAGAATGACTAACCGTTTATTTACAAAATTAGAAGGGTGCAATTTATTCAACAAAAAATTATCACATGCTTGAAGCTAGAACAAAATCACCAAACAAGTCAAAACGTTTTGTGATACCGCCATGGTTCTACTATTATACCCTTGGAAAAGAACCCAACGAATAAAAACCAATGGGAATTCATTATTATATACAAATCTACACTATTACGATAAAGAGTTTATATACAAGTTTCAAATAAAAATTTGCTACCCCACCCCCAACCAAAGAGCATGCATTGTCCCTAATGCTTTGAGAAAGTAAAAGCGAAGTTTAAGGGCTTCCTAGGGCGCATCAGAGACTATGAAGAATCGAGGAACCTTGTAATCACCGTTTCGTCAGTCCCATGCTTATCTAGTTGAGTCGAGGCTGACATCGGTGGTTGCTATTTGGCTTCCTATTTTGCTTTTGAAACTGACTCCTTTGTCGATGATAGTGTTGATACTGGAATCACTTCATCGACGACAAACATTTCCTTCACGGCTATGGCTAGCAAACGTAGTAGTAGTCCCTAAAAAAGGGAACAAACTAAGAATGTGTGTGGATTACAAGGATTTAAATAAGCCATACCCCAAGGACTCTTTCCCTTTGCCAAACATCGATCGCATGGTCGATGCCACGGCAAGCCACGAGATCCTCAATTTTCTTGATGCCTAATCCTGATACAACCAAATACGAATGAACCTTGATGATCAAGAAAATACCTCATTCATCACTAAGTATGGCATATATTGCTATAACGTAATGCCATTTGGGTTAAAAAAATGCCGGTCCCACTTAACAATGCCTAGTAAAACGGATGTTCGAAGACAAATAGGGAAATCTATAAAAGTTTACATTGACGATATAGTTAGTTAAGCCCCTGCGAACAGAGGAACATTTAAAGCATTAATAGGAAACCTTCAGTATGTTGAAGAATTACAACATTAAGCTGAATGCGGAAAAATGTGCATTCGGATTCGGATCAGGTAAATTTCTCGGGTTCATGGCATCCAACCGAGGATCGAGATCAACCCCGACAAGATCAAAGCTATTCAGGATATCACGGTAGTGGGTAATGTGAAGGCCGTGCAAAGGGTAACCGGGCGCATAGCTGCCCTTGGGCGATTCATCTCAAGGTCTTACATAAGAGTCATCAAATTTTCTCGTTGTTGAAGAAGAAAAACAACTTCACATGGACCCCGGAATACCAACGGGCCTTGGAAGAACTCAAGTGATACTTATCGTGCCCGCCACTGCTTCACACACCGAAGGTGGATGGACAAATATACTTGTATTTGGAAGTATCAGAGATTGCGGTAAGTGGAGTTCTAGTTCGAGAAGAGCAAGGTACGCAATTTTCGATTTATTATGTTAGTCGGACCGGACCTTAGGTGAGGCCAAAACTAGATATTATTGTTGCGTCCTCTTTTTCTCGCGAAATCGGGTTTCAACATTTTTTGGGACAACTCCTCTTTTTGGGATGGGTAAGGAATTGGAAGAGTCGCCACCTAACAGAGTAAGGCGCGTTAGGAAACCTAGAGAAATTAACTCATATAACCAGTTTATATCACCAGATATCGAGTAAGGGCTCAAATTACCTTGAGGGGAAGGTATTAGGCACCCCTCGAGGTCCACAACGGTGGGTCCCGGCTGAACTTAAATTAAGCGAATTAGTCTAAAAAAAGGGAAGGAAAATAATTTGGACAAATACCATATTCAATTTATTTTAAATAGGAGTATAAGGGGAGGGGGGGTCCCTAAGGTTTTTAGCCTATAGGATCATTCCATGCAATACTTTGCAACTCCCTCAAGTCGGAGTGTTACTCATAGCATTTAGCGCACGGACTATCATCTCCTTACTACCCAATTACTAACTTTAAGTTGTTACCTAAGTGTTCTAGTAGATTCTAGCCCGTTCATTATGTGTGCACTACCCATCCCTTGCCTATAACCCTGGAGGTATTAGGACCTCTATTTGGGATAGTTTTAGACTAACCTATGTTACTTAAAAATATGAAATCTAGGCGACAAACAAAAACAAATAGTACTTTCAGATAAAGAACAAGTATGGTCTCACATTGACCTCCACAAATAGACAGCAAAAGCACGCAATTGAATCAGCAAACTTTATTAACTTTGGGATCCTATAGGCAGGATATCTATGTGAGAAAAACAGAGTGCAGAGACAGTTTTTGTTAAGGCGAGCATTAAGACCTATTTATTTCCCTGCTGATTTTATTCAGCATGAATCTGGGCACTTCAGGCAGTAATATGTCACAATTATAAACCCAAAATCATTATTAAGGCCTACAAATATATTGCCTAAGTGATTGACAATAGTGATTGAATTCAGAATCGATCGACTGAATCCTATATGCATGATTTCTACAAGCTTGTTGATTATAGACCTATAGACATGATTTCTAAGTGTAGCACTGATTTTAACTTATAAAGACAGGTTTTATTCCTTTTTCAATCCTACAGGCATGCGTTCTAATTGCTGAATTGACTTAAACCTTATAGGCATGATTTCTAAATTTGAAACTGGTTTTAGTCTTATAGACATGGTATCTAGTAACTGGATTGATTTAAACCCTATAGGCAGGATCTCTAAGTTTAAAACTGATTTTTAGTCCTATGGGCATGATATCTATTAACTGTATATGGGCAGAATTTAAACAGATTGCCAAGAAAGATAATTATCTCAAACAACAAGGTCCTATAGGCATGATTGCTAATGCACGTTTGTTGAAAACATGTATAGATCCTATGAACTAATGTACAAGATTAAACAAAAGTCCTATAAGCAGGATCTCTAGTATGCAAATGTAAAATACAGGATCAAAATGATCGTGAAAGTCCTCTAGGAAGGATATCTAGTATGCAAATGTAAAATACAAGATTAAAATGATCGTGAAAGTCATATAGGTAGGATTTCGAAACACAGCACGGTACTCACATAGTTCAATCAACATAATTAAATCCTATAGGCACAATTTCTGCCTAGTTTTAACAAAAGATATAAGTAAAACCCCCTAGCTTCACTAAATATTCCCATATATGTTATTGCAGAGTTATTACAGCCCAGAATATCAAATGAATTACATAGTGGGAATAGTTATACTATAGGGAGCCTTCATAGGCCCAAATAAACCTGGGGACCAGGCCTTCCACCATAACAACATCACAGTGATTCCCCCACAGTCCATTGGAAACAGGTTTCCAGTGTGTTGAAGTTCCCAAGGGCCTCAGGGACCCCGGACAATGCTCACACCAGAACCACACATTCAGAAAGCAATTCATAAGAGATTGGAAAATCAGCCCCCAGTGTGTCAGGGTTCAGAGGAGTCTCATGTGGACCCTAGGCAGTGCTCACACTAGGGTGGTTGAGAACCTAAGGGACTAGGAGTGGGGTTTAAAATCAGTACATAAAAGAGAGAAGGGGCGGGGTTTTTTAAAAAGTTTGATTTCAGAAGAAAGAAAGTTTAGAACACAGAGTTGCAGGCAGAACTGCACCAAGAAGCAAACAAAGTTCATACTTAATACACATTTCAAATAAGTTGAAGTCTAGTTAAGCTAAATACTCATGCTAGTACTTAAGACAATCATGGCTTAATCACAGAAATATTTAAAATGGCTAGACACATGAATTAAGCAGACAAGGCATATGAGTTAAGCAACAAACTAATTGATTACATGTTTATAGTATCCTGAGGAATGCAAAGTTAAAACATGTGTGAGATTAGTGAATGAAACAAATTAAACCTTAGGCTAACTTATGAGAGAATTCATATTATTCAAAACAACTTAATCCTAAATTAACAGTGTTACTAAATGGGATCATAGAATCATATAAAGGACAGAATCATACTGGGAATTAAAGCATGCTAGTTGAACGAAGCATAAAGAATGAAATTACAAAGGGTTCAGGAATACCAGTTAAGTGAGAAAGCAAGTAAATATGTCACAGCAGCTAAACTCCAAAACCACTTGGCCTTGGCTTTCAGCCGGACAAAACCAGAGACACTTAGCATAGAAATCAGAATAAGAGAGCCTAAGTTTTTAGTGAGAATCTGAGAGTTCGAGTCTGTCTAAGGGGAGAAGGGAGAAGGGGTTTAAATAGCACTGAATTAAGCAGAAAAATAAGGTAATAAGTCAATCATACATAATTAAGGAATGAAAATAATTTCATAAGCAATTTAAGTCGGAGATCACTCAATTAGCAGAACATAACATCATAAAATCAGGCAAGTACTACTTAAATTAGGGAAAGCATAATACAGAATCAATCAGTATCCAAATGCCGAGTCAGGGAATAATGAGAACAGGTAAATCGAACCAAAAAGGAAATATCAGTACCATACAAACAGGAAAGACTAAAATCTCAGTAAAAGATTTCAAATCCCTAATTTTTTGGGGGTAAACCATAAAATCAAAGGAGAAAACAAGGATAAAAGTCACATGTTTCATAGAATGAACATAGACGGTAACATATTCACAGAATCAAACAGATCGGGCCCTAAATAAAAGGTTCGAAACCCTAATTTAAGGTAATCTATAAGAATCGACAAAGTTAGAAGTAAAGAATCAAATGTTTTAGTAAAAAAATGAGTATAGGCAGAGAGTTATTAAAGAAAACATAAGATTGAACCAAATCTGGTCCGATTAAAGAGGGTTAAAACCCTAGTTTTAGGTAAGTAAAAGATTTAACAAAAAATAGGCCGATTGATGAGTAACAAAGTGAATATAGACGAAGAATAACATCAAAACAAACTAAAATTGAACCAAATCTACTTCGAATCAAAGATATGAAACCCTAACTGAAAGATACGTGGTTAGGATGAACATAGACGGAAATAACCAACAGATAAGAGATTTTGAGCCAGATTTGGTTCGAATCTCCCAAGATATTCTTGCCATTTGAGGCAAGCAAGTTAATTAACACCAAAGACGAGTAGCCGGTAAAGAAATAGCACCAAATAAGGTAAGGAATCGCTAAATGATTCCATTTCTGGGCAGGAATCAAGGGGAAATGGGGTGATGACGCTAGGGTTTGATAAGGGAAAGGGGGGAAGGAGATAAGAGGAGAGTTTAGTGACGTTGGGTATATGGGAAATTAATTAGGGTTAGGGGAGTTGGTATAATTAAAAGGGTGGGGCGATTGTGAGCCGTTGATCTTCAGAGATCAACGGTTGGGATCAAGGGGATTGGGTCAGTGTTTTAAACGGGTATGGGTATTGGATATGGGGTATTGGGCTGGTGTATTGGGTTGGGGTAATGGGTAGGCTAGGTCCAAAATTAATTTAAGAAAAGGGGCTAGGTTTTAAATACCAATTAAGTAAGTAAAATAATTTTAAAAATAATTAATAAATAATGAAAATATCATTTGTGCATGAAAATAATTTAAAATAATTACTTAGCATTAAAAATATGAAAAGTCATTTTTCTGTGTAAATAAGGTAATTACGCATATATGTGGCTATCATTGCGAAATATTGCAGTTATAGCCTAAAGATGTAAATATAATTATACATAAAATATTTAAAGCTTAATATGAATATAAATGAAAAATATTAAAAAATAAAATCATTATAAAATTATTTGTGATGCAATTAATAATTGTTTATATAATAGAAATGCGAGAATAAATCGATTAAAATCTTTTAAAAATTACAAAAAATTATGGGAAAATACATGTTGATGCTCGTGTTATATATATATATATATATATATATATATATATATATATATATTTACAAAATATATATGGAAAAAATTGGGTATCAACAGCTGCCCCTCTTTATCCGGGAAGGATGAAAGAGTTGTCGCGTAAAGACATGATGACCAACTTTGACCGAATAGGGTGATTTGAAATATATAGGCCGCGCTCCGGCTTCCAAGCTACCTACATATCCCTGGTTTTACATGAATCAGGTCGTGTGTAATTTCGGATCCAACGGTGGAATAAACCGACGGAGTCATCGCAAGAACGGACAAAAGGTTCCGAGTAGGATTACTTGGGATTGAAACGGTTATGGGTGAACGGTCAGGTTTGGAATAATTTGAAGGAACTGGAGTGAGATTTCCCCTGTTGGGATAACAGTTACTCACTGGGTTAGCTGCATATCTACAAAAGTATATTGTGAGCACATATGTATAAATTATTGCGTAAATTCAAACGTGATGCAAATTCCCTTCGGACCATGAAGACTGTCTTTGGACGGTAAGGATGACGTACTTAGACCATGATGTCCCAGGCCATGAGTTGTGCAGTAAGGGATTCACAGGCCATAAAATGATGTTCTTGGGCCATGAATATGGTACCTCCGAACCATGACACCTTCAAATAATGATGTGCAAGTTTGAGAGATCCTCAGGTCATGGCATGATGTCTTCCGGCTATGAGGATGGTGCCTTCAGACTATGACACCTTCAGACAAGTTGGCTATATTTTAGCCCATGAGGTGCAAAGACATGATGCTAGAAGCAACAAGACAAAGCTTAGTCTTGTGTGAAATTGAGGGCAGAGCTTAGCCCGAGAGAAGAGAACAATGCAAGAGAGACAGTGCTTAGTCTCGTGCGAGAATTTGAGACAGGGCCCAGTCTCATGCAAAGAGAAGGCAGTGCTTAGCCTTATGCAAATGATTTGAGACATGGCTTAGTCTCATGCAAAGAGAAGCCAGTGCTTAGCCTTATGCAAATAGAGAGGCAAGGCTTAGCCTCATGCAAGTGATTTGAGACAGGGCTTAGCCTCATGCAAGTGATTTGAGACAGGGCTTAGTCTCATGCAAATATAAGGCAGTGCTTAGCCTTATGCAAATAGAGAGGCAGGGCTTAGCCTCATGCAAGTGATTTGAGACAAGGCTTAGTCTCATGCAAATGTAGAAGTAAGAGTGAAGTATTCTTAGCTGATGATGTGTTTCGTGCGTAGCGATTGTGTTGTTGCACCGAAGCTTATCATGATGACATAATCCTGCATCCAAAGAAAATTCGTGAGTTTTGCGGGGGGAGGTTGGTTCGTGTCTTTGCTTGCTCGATTTGCTCTGTTCTGTCTAAATCCTGCTCAAGTTATCAGGGTATCATTTGGCTAAAAGTAAGGTTTCTTTTCAAAAGGATGCGTGTATAGTTTTCAAAGACATAGTAGTATGTAGTTTAGAAATTAGTTAGATGAACCAGTAACTGTGACATTATTAGAGACATCGCGACTTCCTCTATTATAGAATTTTTAGGGTCCTCCTCAAAATTCTGTCCCCGTTAACTAGATGAACTTTCTGACTGTTCCATATGATGCGGTTGGCTAAACTTGCTTTGGAATTTTGAGGGTCTTCCTCAAAATTCTGCCCCAGTTTCTGATTATAGGAAAAATGGAAATTTTATTGAATTGTGACCAAATCCACAGGGCTGCCTACGTATCCCCTCTTAAACGGAATCAAGTCGAGCGTAGTTTACATCATATGAAGAAACATAAAATGGTTTACACATAATATCTTTTGACTGCATCTGAATTGATAGGCTTCGTCCAGATTTTTTCGTCCATATCTGCGAGTATGAACGCTCCTCCTATCAATACTTTGTGAACCATGTAAGGACCTTGCCTCGGTGTGAACTGTCTTGGCTTGACCCTTTTGTTGAAAGCCCTGGACATTCTATTCTGATAAAGCTGACTGTAACATACTGCATTCATCCTTTTTTTTGTCTATGAAGGCTAGTTTCTCATAGCGGCTCCTTATCCATTTTGCGTTGCTGAGTTCGGGTTCTTGTATGATTCTCAAAGGAGGAATTTCTACCTCGACGGGAATGACAACTTCAGTACCATAAACCAACTGATAGGGAGCTGCTCCGGTTGATGTGTGGATTGTGGCACGGTATCCCAATAAGGCAAATGGTAATTTATCGTGCCATTTCTTGTGATTTTATACCATTTTCCTTAGTATCTTTTTGATGTTCTTGTTCGCGACTTCCACGACTCCATTCATTTGAGTCCTGTATGCCGTGGAATTCCTGTGCTTGATTTTGAAAGTTTCACACATGGCTTTCATCATATCACTGTTGAGATTGGCGGCATTGTCACTGATGATGGACTCTGGAACCCCAAATCGACAAACAATTCGGTCTCGGACAAAATCTGCAATGACTTTCTTGGTCACAGCTTTGTAAGATGCAGCTTCAACCCATTTAGTGAAGTAGTCGATGGCCACTAAAATGAACCGGTGCCCGTTTGAAGCGGTGGATTGGGCCCATGGCATCCATTCCCTAGGCAGCAAAAGGCCAAGGTGGGCTTGTTGAATTAAGCTTGTTTGGCGGTACCCGTATCATGCATGCATGTATCTAGCATTGGTAGCATTTATGAACATATCGGATGCAGTCTGTCTCCATGGTCATCCAAAAGTATCCTACCCTGAGTATCTTTTTGGCCAAGACAAAGTCGTTCATATGTGGACCGCAGGTTCCGACATGTATCTCCTCGAGCAATTTGGAAGCTTCTTTTGCATCAACACACCTTAGAAGTCCTAGATCTGTAGTTCTTATATACAGGGTTCCTCCGCTATGGAAGAAGTGAAATGACAACCTCCGAAGTGTGTGCTTCTGAATATGGTTTGCATGCTCCAGGTATTCTCCTTTTTCCAAGTACTCTTTGATGCCGTGGAACCATGGATTTCCGTCTGTTTATTCTTCAACATAAGCACATTATGTCGACTGATTATGGATCCTCACCGGAATAGGATCGATGAAATTCTTGTTTGGATGTTGTATAATTGATGACAAGGTGGCCAATGCGTCTGCGAATTCATTCTGAATTCTGGGGACATTCCGGAATTCTATCTTTGTGAACCTCTTCTTCATTTCTTGTACATGTTTCAGATATGGTAGTATTTTGGAATTCTTGGTTCCCCACTCTCCTTGAACTTGATGTACCAGCAGGTATGAATCGCTGATCACCAGTAGTTCCTGAATATTCATATCAACAGCTAAGTTGAGCCCCAATATTCAAGCTTCATATTCTGCCATGTTGTTAGTACATGGGAATCTGAGTTTTGCGGACGCCGGATAATGATGACCGGTTTCTGATACCAAGACGGCTCCGATACCTATTCCTTTGAAATTTGCGGATCCGTCGAAAAACATTCTCCAACCGGTGTAGGCTTCAGCAATGTCTTCTCTAACGAATGACACCTCTTTTTCAGGAAAATACATTTTTAGGGGTTCGTATTCTCCTCCCATAAGATTTTCAGCAAGATGATCTGCTAATGCCTGTCCCTTGACTGCCTTTTGAGTTACATAGATGATGTCGAACTCGCTCAGCAAGATTTGCCACTTGGCCAGCTTCCCAGTAGACATGGGTTTCTGAAAGATGTACTTCAAGGGATCCATCCTTGATATGAGATATGTAGTATAGGCACAGAAGTAATGCCTTAGATTCTGAGCTATCCAGGTTAGATCGCAGCAAGTGCGTTCTAACAGAGAGTACCGTGCTTCATATGGAGTGAACTTCTTACTCAAGGAATATATGGCCTGCTCCTTTCTTCCCGTCACGTTCTGCTATCCCAGAACACAATCGAAAGCTCCATCTAACACTGCAAGGTATAGTAATAGTGGTTTACCAGGCTCTGGCGGGACTAAGACTGGCGGTGTGGACAAATATTCCTTGATTTTTTCAAAAGCCTTTTGACAATCCTCGTTCCAACTGGTTGCGGCATCCTTCTTCAGCATTTTGAAAATCGGCTCACATATTACTGTGGGCAGTGCTATGAAACGGATGATGTAGTTGAGGCGTCCCAAGAAACTCATCACATCCTTCTTGTTTCTTTGGTGGTGGTAATTCCTGGATGGCTTTGACCTTTGACGAATCCAGCTCTATTCCTCGGCGACTGACAATGAATCCCAACAATTTTTCGGCAGGAACCCCGAATGCACACTTTGCGGGATTTAACTTTAGATTGTACTTCTGCAGCCAGTCAAAGAATTTTCTCAAATCTTCTATGTGATCTGTAGCCCTTTTGGATTTGATGATGACGTCGTCAACATATACCTCTATTTCTTTATGTATCATATCATGGAAGATCGTTGTCATAGCCCTCATGTAGGTGGCCCCAGCATTCTTTAGACCGAATGACATTATTTTGTAACAATAAACTCCCCATGTTGTAATGAATGTTGTTTTCTCTGCGTCTTCTTCGTCCATCCAGATATGATGATAACCTGCGAAGCAATCTACAAAGGACTGGAGTTCATGCTTGGCACAATTGTCAATCAAAATGTGTATATTTGGCAGCGGGAAATCATCCTTGGGACTTGCTCTGTTTAGATCCCGATAATCAACACAGACTCTGACCTTCCCATCTTTTTTCAGAAACGGTACAATGTTGGCCAGCCAAGTTGGGTATTCAACTACCCTGAGGATCTTGGATTTGATCTGATTGGTAACTTCTTCCTTGATTTTCAGGCTCATGTCTAGCTTGAATTTCCTGAGTTTATGCTTCATTGGCGGACACATTGAATTTGTAGGTAACTTGTGAGCTACTATGGATGAATTCAACCCTGTCATATCGTCATATGACCATGCAAAGATATCCTCATATTATTTCAGAAATGAGTGTATTCTTCCTTTTATGTAGGTGAGATGGATGCTTATGCGAGTTTCTTTTACAGTATCGGAATCTCCCAAGTTGACTATTTCGGTCTCGTCCAGGTTGGACTTGGGCTTGTTCTCAAAATTTTCCACTTCCCTGACAATTTCCTCAGGTATTATATCCTCTTTTTCTATTTTTTCCGAATCACTGTCCTTATGTTGCATTGTCTCATTACATGTCACAGTTGTTGGTTCATCAAGATAAGAAATAGTAATGCTGTAGGGATGAAGATATGCAAGAAAATAAACATCAAGCCATTTAAAATGTCAAACAAAATGATTTCAATAACTCAAATAATGTTTTCGAAATGGAAAACTGAAAAATATTACTGAAAACAAAATGCAAAAGAGGGAATCATTTTAAAAAATAAACAATGCTATCAGTCTTGCTACCCCGGGACTCGTCAGGCCCTTGATGGTTTAATGGTCCAGTTCTTGAAAAATGTTCCCTACTTTATTGCCTAAATAGTAAGGCCTTCTTCCTCCTCCTCCTCCTCGACTATCACACAAAAATCCATATCATTGTCTTCCAAGAAAAAATTCCTCAATGCTGCCAAGGCTTCTTCTTCCTCTGATCCCCATATTATATCAGCTTGATGGAAGTTCTGATTCAGGTGCGGTACAGGTTGTGCAAGAGGGTATATGGACCACGCCATGGTGGCGACCAATTCCGAGATTCCTGCCGTGTGCTGATATCCAAGCCCGAAGGTTGTACTATGGCGCTTCAACTATACTGGTTTGGAGATACCTTGAAGATTTTTACCAAGCCCCTTACCAGGTTCATACCCTTTCCATGCCAATATTCTTTCTATCTTGCAACTCCACCACTTATCCTTCTCGATTGTGTTAACATGCTCGATGTGATGGTAGGTTTCTCCACCTAACTTCCCTTTGTTTTCTATCACCGGAACAGTCTGACTGGTGTAAATGAGGTTGCTCCCATCTCCATGGATGATCACTTCTTGATGGTTTCATTCAAATTTTACCGCTTGATGCAAAGTAGACGCGACAGCTCCAACGGCATGTATCCAAGGTTGTCCCAGCATCAGATTGTAGGAAGCTGATATGTTTAGCACCTGAAATTCAAAATTGAACCAGGTAGGACCCATTTGCAAGCCCAGATTAGCTTCTCCGATTGTGCCCCTTTGAGACCCATCGAACGCCTTCACATTCATAGTCCCTGCACATATTTCATGTAGTCCCTTGCCCAACCTCTTCAAAGTTGTCAGCGGACAGATGTTGAGGCTGGACCCTCCGTCTATTAGAACTCTGGCAATGAACTTATCTTCACATTGAACTGTGATGTGCAGTGACCTGTTATGTATTAACCCTTCAGACGGCAACTCGTCTTCATGAAAGGTAATCTTATGGCTTTCCAGCACTTGTCCCACCATATTGGCCATTTCTCCGCTAGTAATATTGTTGGGCACATATGCTTCACTCAGTACCTTCATCAGAGCATTCATGTGTGCTTCAGAATTTTGCAGTAATGACAAGAGGGATATCTGGAGGGAGTCTTATTCAGATGATCAACAATAGAATACTCTCTTGCTTGTACTTTCCTCCAAAGGTCATCTGGACCAGTTTCAATAACGGGTTGTTTATTGAAAGCTTGCTTACTTGTCTCTCACAAATGCACATGTGTGTAAATTTTGCCCGTTCTAGTCATTCCTTGTGCAGCGCAGGACTCTTTCGACTCTTCCATCTTTTCCCTTCCCTTTCTCCTAGCCTCGGCAACATAATCCCAAGGTACAACGTTGGAGCTGAAGGGGGGTGTGGATGACACCGTCACAATGAAATGTGTGGCCACTTCTACTTCAAACGGTGTGGGTATGACTACAGACCGTGTCACTTGTACTTCAAAGGGAGATGATGCGGCTACCTCAACTTCAAATGGCGGATTTACTTGTACCACAATAGGATTCAGCGCGACTGCCGACTTCTTAGGATCATCACCTTACCGAATAAGCCTGATTGACCCCTCGGGATCCCACTCTTCATCATTTTTTATTAAGTTGACTCCTTCACCCCTGTGATATGGGAGGGAATTGTTAAGGACATTGGGTGCAGTTTCCTTTGCCTATATGACCTTGGTATCATTCAGTGTTTGGATCTTATCTTTCAAGGTGCGACATTCATCAATAGTGTGTCCCTTCATACCGAAATGGTACACACATGTCTTGTTCGGGTTGACCCATTGAGATGAGTTTTCCATAGCCCCAGCGGGAATATGGGTGACATATCCAGAAGCTTTTAATCTTTCATACAACTGGTCGATTGGTTCAGCAATAGGGGCGTATTGTCTGGGTAGTTTGCGATCAAAATTGGGCCTGGGTTTTTGATAGTTTGGATGAGCTGGAATGATAATAGGTTGGTTGGGTATTATAGGTATGGTAGGCGGTAACGGGTTAAGGATATCTAGGAGGTGAAGGCTGGTATGTGGGTGGAGGTATTTGGTATACAAATAGAGATTTTGGACCTTGGGCAACCATTACTGTCCCCACTTCTTTGTTCTTTGATATACCGCCTGATTGTAGTGCTTTGTTCGTGGCCTGTAGTGCCTCGAAATTTTTCACCATTCCACTTTTGATACCTTCCTCGATCCTTTCTCTGAGCTTGATGATATTAGAGAACTTGTGATTCTCGATTACCATTAACCTTTCGTAATATTGTGGATCCTGAGCCCTGACAAAGAACTTGTTCATCTGCTCTTCATCTAATGCCAGTTTAATCTTTGTTGCTTCTGACCTACACCGAGTAGCATACTTACGGAAAGTCTCAGTGGGCTTCTTCTTGAGATTCTGAATATAGAAGACATCCGGTGTATTTTCCGTGTTGAATCTGAACCTATCCATAAAGTCCGACACCATGCTTACCCAATTAGCCAATTTCTTGGGATTTTGACTTATGTACCAAGATAGAGCGTCTCTAGTAAGGCTTCTCATGAACAACTTCACGCGAATATTTTCATCCTTTCCAACCCCTACGAGCTTGTCGCAATAAGTTCTAAAATGAACCTTTGGGTCACCCGTTCCATCAAACATTTCGAACTTAGGAGGTTTGTAACCCTCCGGCAGTTCCACATCTGGCTGAATGCACAAATACTCATAATTCAGACCTTCGATTCCTTTGCCTCCTTCAACACCCTGAACTCAGCTTGTGAGTTTCTTGAGCTCCTCTGCCATGTTCTTAATGAGCAGGTCTTTCTTGGCGGATTCTAGTGTATATGAGATTGGTTGAGTAGAGTGGGGTAAGGTTTCCACGTATATGGGGTTGTTTTGGTGAATGCCAGGAGTTTGGGTGTAGTGGTGATCATTGGTTGAATTTTGGGGATCGGGGATAGGCTGTGGGGTATTCTCAGGAGTGTGGTAAGTTGTTTGCGGATATTGAGTCGGGAGATGCTGATGTTGAGGCGGTGTAGGTACGTGTAATGGATTTTGAGGAGGGGTTGTTTATTGGTGGGGTGTGGGAGGATTCTGCGGGCGTTGGTTGGGTGTATTCTGAGAAGGTACTGGGTTTTGGGTATTTGGATGGTTGATATCCGGGGCATTTAGTGTGAGGGATAGGTTTGCCAAGTTACGGACCTGCTCAAGCTCTCCTTGTAGTTCAAGTATTTTCTTTTCAAGACGCAAAACCAAGTCATTTGGTGCCGGAGTACTGCGACCATCAGAAGTTTCCACATTCTCAGCATGCGCGATGTTCTCGCCACTCATATTATCCATCTTAGCTTTCCCTTTGCCTTTTGGTACACTTGGAGGAGGAGGAAGTGGAGGGCCTATGGATCTGGTGTAATATGCTGATGATGCCAGTATGTGTGAACCAACCTTGGGGAATGGGAATAATCAAAAAGAAAGAAAAACAAAAAGTAACCAAGTCAGTGAGAATTCCGGAAAAATGTTTGTAGTATTTAAACACATATTACGTGAATGTAAATTTGCGCCCTAATTTGGGAGCCTCGCCTAGAGACAAGTAGATTTTGAGAAATTTAATGCCAATAATTGCCTTATTTCATTAATGTAATAAATAAGACGAATCTAAAACGATACTAAATAAGATAAGTCACTAATCGCACTTGGCCTTATTACATTCGAAAAGCAAGAACAAATAAACCTAATCTACTTGGTCCCAAAAGGACCTTCTCCAGGCCTGATTCTCTTGGCTTCATCGATCAGGTTCCCCAGGTCGCGCATGTCCAGCAGCAGGTATGCCCTTGCTAAATGTCCTCCTTCGCTACCCTCAGCGTTATAGCAATCTATGACTCATTTCCTTATCTTCCCTTCCAACTCCATCAAACCCTGCTCCAGATATTCCCGCCTTTCATTCTACCTAGTAGCCATTTCCCTCCAATCATTGATCAGTTCCATATCAGTCTTGTGTTTCTCCAGATGCTCGGCCTCGGACTCGCAAACCCTTTTGCGTAGTCTATTATATTTTGCATGTGCTTCAGAAACTTCATCTATGACTTTGTTTCCTCGACCGACCCTCGGCTCAACTATTCCTGCTATGTTATCTTCCAACCATGATGGGTAAAAGTGCACATGCCCTGTGTGATATCAGTTTGGCTCGATGGTGTCCTTTTCCACAATAATCTTCAGGTGCCACATATGTTGAGCTTCACATTTGTATGGGATGTTGTCATCTTGAAAATCCGCCCTGTAATGACTCATTTTGGAGACTCGCAGTATGAATTTCTTTCTCCCAGCTTGTCTCATGACCCTGATAGGAACATAGAGGTGTATTCCCCTTAACCCGATCAACACCAAGTGCGTAACATCCCTAGATCTGATGATGAACTCATTAGTGGGGAACCATTCGAACATCCATTGAACCTGGTCCTCAGTCAAGTTGTCAAAAAATTGCACCCATTCTGAGCATTCTCAGGTTGAGCAAACCTGTCTGGGATAAAAGTCATTCTTTTGGGGTGATGAAAAGTTATGTGATCATTCCACGGCCTTCGGGGAAACTCTTGGCGGTATTGACCTCTCTGGAGATATTCTAGCAACCAAATTTGTAGTAGCAAATTACAACCCTCGAAGTGTTTGAACCCCTTCTGGCAGCGATCCAAGGCCCGATATATGTCTTCCATAATCATAGGGACAATAGTATATGTTTTACCCTCGATTATCTCCATTAAGGCTTTGGTTACCATGGCCAGTCTGGTGTGAATTCTGTCCATTTTTCTTGGGAACACTATCATACCCAAGAAGCAGACGATGACCACGAAAACCCTGCGATTAATTCAACCAAAGGAAGTGATAGAGAACCCGTCATGAAAGATACGATAAGATTTGTTGTGACCGTACATTCATAAAGGAAGTCGAAGGGTATGTAGTACTTAGCTTCTTCAGACACACCAAGTCGTCATTCTTTCTTAAGCCCATCATTTTCAAAAACCCTTGGGAGTGCGATTTTTCGGCGCCAAGAAATCGGGGCTGTCCCCAGGTAGTCCAGTGAATCCCCCTATTTCCTCCAAAAGAGGCATCATTTTTATGTTGCCAAAATGGTATACGGCCCTTTCCCAGTCCCAAAACATAGTGGCAGCTTCGATCAACATGTTGTTTGGTTGGATATATAATAAGGAAGGTAGGTTTCCAAGGACTCTTTTCACATGGTTTTTATCGCTTGACGGAAGGTCTTCCCACCAATCCAGCAACAATGGTGGTATGTTACGGACCATGCCGAACCTGGGGACTTCGTGCCTCATTTTCTGCAAAACAAATAAGGTTAGACCCTTTTCCCCTCCGGATTCGACTATTTATACATTAATGATTAGCATGTTGGCACTTATTTCTCCAAATTAATGCACAAATTATGGTTGCATCCGTTGGGATTATGGAAACCCCGGTGGACTTTGGACAAGCCTTTTCTTAAAGGGTTATTATGTAGACAACACATTAACCCAAGCTAGGTTTGACCATGATGCATGTACAGTGATAATCAGAGTAAGGTTTTTATAGAGGTCTAGACTGGTAACCTCAAGCGGACAACTTGAGGGGGAAAGGCACGGAACCGTCGACTGCACCACTGATCGACTTGTTTTACCGCAAATAAACCTTTTCAAATTCAAAGTGTGATATATAGGAAGAGCGCAAACACTCATCAAGTGTTGCTATGGTTTTAATTACACACGAGTGGAATATGATGTTGAGCATGATTTATGCAAACAAAAAATAGCACGTTGTCATGTATTTGCACGATGAGAAAAAATGGTAAATGCGGTATTTAACAATTGTAAAGGCTTTAGGAAAGGAAAACAAGGAGACAAGCCAGTTTCCATAGTAAAGAGAAATAAAACAGGAAAGAGAAATCATAAATGACTGAAGATAGGCAAATAAATTCACATAAAGTGGGAAAGGGAAGGGGTATTCAAGTATTAGCGGAATAATAAAGACATGTTTGAGGACTAATTCACAAAATCAGGTTCGTTATGGTAAGAGCCTAAAAATATCCCCAGCAGAGTCGCCATGCTGTCGCGCCCCCTTTTTTCTCGCGAAATCGGGTTTCGACATTGTTTGGGACTCCTCTTTTTGGGATGGGTAAGGAATTGGAAGAGTCGCCACCTAACGGATTAAGGTGTGTTAGGGAAACTAAAGCAATTAACTCATATAACCAGTGTACATCACCAGAGATCGGTTAAGGGCTCAAATTATCTTGAGGGGAAGGTGTTAGGCACACCTCGAGGTCCACAACGGTGGGTCCCGCCTGAACTTAAATTAAGCAAATTAGTCTAAAAAAAGGGAGGAAAACAATTTGGACAAATACCATATTCAATTTATTTTAAACAGGAGTATAAGGGGGGGGGGGGCCCCTAAGGTTTTTAGCCTATAGGATCATTCCATGCAATACTTTGCAACTCCCTCAAGTCGGGGTGTTACCCATAGCATTTAGCGTATGGACTATCATCTCCTTACTATCCAATTACTATCTTTAAGCTGTTACCTAAGCGTTCTAGTAGATTCTAGCTTGTTCCTTATGCGTGCACTACTCGTCCCTTGCCTATGGCTCTGGAGGTATTAGGACCTCTATTTGGGATAGTTCTAGACTAACCTATGTTACATAAAAATGTGAAATCTATGCGACAAAAAAAAATAGGACTTTTAGATAAAGAACAAGTATGGTCTCACATCGACCGCCACACATAGAAAACAAAAGCACGCAATTGAATTAATAAACTTTATTAACTTTGAGATCCTATAGGCAAGATATCCATGTGAGAAAAACAGAGTGCAGAGACAGTTTTTGTTAAGGCGAGCATTAAGACCTATTTGTTTGCCTGCTGATTTTATTCAGCATAAATCTCGGCATTTCAGGTAGTAATATGTCACAATTATAAACCCAGAACCATTATTAAGTCCTATAAATATATTGCCTAAGTGATTAACAATAGTGATTGAATTCAGGATCGATCGACAGAATCCTATAGGCATGATTTCTACCAGCTTGTTGATTATTGACCTATAGATATGATTTCTAAGTGTAGCACTGATTTTAACTTATAAAGACTGATTTTATTCCTTTTTCAATCCTATAGGCATGCTTTCTAATTGCTGAATTGACTTAAACCTTATAGGCATGATTTCTAAATTTAAAACTGGTTTTAGTCCTATATACATGGTATCATGTAAATGGATTGATTTAAACCCTATAGGCAAGATCTCTAAGTTTGATTTTTAGTCCTATAGGCATGATATCTGTAGATACCCAGTTTTTTCTCAAAATATTTTAAATTTACATATATAGCTTCAAAATCATGTATCAATAGCAATTGATATTTTAATACAATTTCCCTATATTTATATTAATTTATCCAGCATTTTATTGCCAACAAATAATTATAAAATTGCATTACAAATGATTTCAAAAGCATTTCTTGCTTTCATTAATTATTTTTTGTCCTATTAAGACCAAATTATTTCATAATTAGCCAAATTGGCACCTTTTGGCTATAATTGCAATAACTTTGCAATTATAGCCCAATCGTACGATTTTATACTATTTTTTATCCAGAAATTAATCACTCATATTTTTAAAATAATAAGTAATCATTTAGTTATTTCCTATGCATGAAATTCATTTTTATAATTAACAGTTGTTTTTATAAATTGTTTTAATTACTTTGTTTGGGTATTTAACAAATGACCCTATTTTTATTTCAATTATATCCTATATTAACCAGCCCAAATGCCTAATTAAAATATCCCTAATACACCCAGGCCCAAATCCTACCCCTACCCGACCCAATTCCGCTCAAATCCTGGCCGTTGATAATTTTTTATCAACGGTCCAAGTTATTTTTTTCCTTAATTAACCTAATACTACCCCTCCCCCCCCCCCATCGGTAACTATGGTGGTATCACCACCATCTCAGCCTCCATGGCTCCTCCCTACACCGGTTATTGCTGCCTTGGGGTCCTCAAAGGAACCAGAAGGCGGTTCACTCACCTCCCATGGTTTTTATGTCATTCTCAGGCCGTCCATGGCCATCTGAGTAAGATCCTCCCATCTCCGGCTAGAACCTGTGGTTTCTAAGCCGACTCTCTCTCTCTCTCTCTTTGGGTTCTCTCTCTGAAACCCTAATTTTAACACTGAATTTCTTAGATCTGCAACAGATCTGAGTCTATTCGCGTTATCCTTACTGTTTTCTTAAAGATTTTTTCTGATTTTTCCTGACGCATCTCTTCATGTTCAAACTAGGGTTTCTTAACCCTTTTCAAAAATGATTCTTCTTCAGATTTCAGTATTATTTTGTGATTTTCACTATGTTTAAACGATTTATTTAAGTTTTTTCTTTATCTGATTTATTATGTTGAAAACCCTAAGTTTCTTGGTTTAATCTTTGGGTTCTTAGTTCGTCTTTACTGTTCGTTCTTTCAACTTGTTTGCATGTTTGATTCTCATGAATCTGCTTCGATTAATCTGAGTATTTCATGATTTCTACCCTGTTATGTTCATTAGGGTTTCCGATTGTTGCTTCTTCCGCCTATATCATGTCTATTCTGTTAAGTCATACTATGTTCTATGTGAATCCCTAATTTGTGTGATTTTCACCCTATTTGGCTTACTAGGGTTTCTGATTCTGCCTATTATGTGCTTACCTTGCTAACTCTCAGAGATTTATGTTTATCAGTACAATATTCCAGTTTGAATCCCTGATTCTACGTGATTTTTACCATTGTGTCCATTAGGGTTTCTGATTTTTTGCTTCTTCTTCCCTACTAGGTGTTTATTCCGTTTGTTCATAAAGTTTTTTGTTAACTCTTCCCTTAATCAGCATTGTTCCTATTTGAATTCCTAATTTTTTATGATTAACACCTTTTACTGATTTCCTGTGATGATGTCTTTACTGATTTCCAACCTATAAACTATTTTCTTACCTTATTATGTGATTGACTATTATTAGTTGGTTCTTACTGATTGGTTCCTTAATTAGACCTTTCTGTACCTATCCTAATTACTTGCACTGATTAAAATTATTTCCTTATTTATGCTCCTGTCACACATAATCCCTTTCCTTACTTGTTTCCTGTCTTTTACCGTTTGAAATGACTCCCTTAATTAAGGGAGTAGTTGGACTGATTGCTGCTCTAATTGGTTCTGAGCTCCATAACCTACTGCCTAATTGTGTTTATTACCTTATTTTACCTAGTTTCAAACTACTATATATATATGTACACACTCACCAACACAATACACAGATACATACTCATACACTGAACTCAACACAAACGAACACATTAGTTCAAATTCTATCTCCTACACTCAAAGATTTTTGCTCTCTTTCTGTGTCACTTAATATTATTCTGAGTTAGCCGGCTGCAAGCCAAGGCTAACTATTGTGCTCTCCTACCCCCTTCACCTTTGTGTTTACTGTCCCTTTACTAGTATGCTCTGATTTTCAATTTAAGTCCCAAAACCAATATGTTTCTTTTACTGCTTCAGTTTATCATGTTCTTGATCTGTTTCTATCTATTGTTTTGTTGTTCAACATGAAATTGGCCTCTTTGCAATATTGCTTCATCTAGTACGCTAATTATGTCTTAACTCTTTAGGATTAACATGTTCTTATAAATTTGTAATCTGATTCAATATGACTTAATTCTNGTCTGAGTCTATTCGAGTTATCTTTACTATTTTCTTAAGGATTTTCCTATTTTCCTAAAGCATCTCTTCATCTTCAAACTAGGGTTTCTTAAACCCTTTTTCAAAAACGATTCTTCTTCTGAGTTTGTCTTTACTGTTCATTTGTCTTTACTATTCGTTTGTTGAAAACCCTAAGTTTCTTGGTTTAATCTTTGGGTTCTGAGTTTGTCTTTATTGTTCGTTCTTTCAACTTGTTTGCATGTTTGATTCTCATGAATCTGCTTCGATTAATCTGAGTATTTTGTGATTTCTACCCTATTATGTTCATTAGGGTTTCCGATTGTTGCTTCTTCCGCCTATATCATGACTATTCTGTTAAGTCATACTATGTTCTACGCGAATCCCTAATTTTGTGTGATTTTCACCCTATTTGGCTTACTAGGGTTTCTGATTCTGCCTATTTCTGCGTATTATGTGCTTACCTCGCTAACTCTCAGAGGTTTATGTTTATCAGTACTATATTCCAGTTTGAATCCCTGATTCTATGTGATTTGTACTACTGTGTCTATTAGGGTTTCTGATTTTTGCTTCTTCTTGCCTACTATGTGTTTATTTCGTTTGTTCATAAAGTTTTCTGTTAACTCTTCCCTTAATCAGCACTGTTCCTATTTTTAATTCCTAATTTTCTATGATTAACACCTTTTACTGATTTCCTATGATGATGTCTTTACTGATTTCCAATATGTAAACTATTTTCTTACCTTATTATGTGATTGACTATTATTAGTTGGTTCTTATTGATTGGTTCCTTAATTAGACCTTTCTGTACCTAGCCTAATTACTTGCACTGATTGAAATTATTTCCTTATTTATCTCCAGTCATTCATAATCCTTTTCCTTACTTGTTTCCTGTCTTTTACCGTTTGAAATGACTCCCTTAATTAAGGAAGTAGTTGGACTGATTGCTGCTCTAATTGGTTCTGAGCTCCATAACTTACTGCCTAATTGTGTTTCTTACCTTATTTTACCTAGTTTCAAACTACTATATATGTACACACTCACCAACACAATGCATGGATACATACTCATACACTGAACTCAACACAGACAAAAATATTAGTTCAAACTCTATCTCCTACACTCAAAGCTTTCTGCGTTCTTTCCGTGTCACTTACTATTATTCTGAGTTATCCGGCTGCAAGCCACGACTAACTATTGTGCTCTCCTGCCTCCTTCACCTTTGTGTTTACTGTCACTTTACTGGTATGCTCTGATTTTCAATTTAAGTCCCAAAACCGATATGTTTCTCTTACTGCTTCAGTTTATCATGTTCCTGATCTGTTTCTATATATTGTTTTGTTGTTCAACATGCAATTGACCTTTTTGCATCATTTCTTCATCTAGTACGCTAACTATGTCTTAACTCTTTAGGATTAGCATGTTCTTATAAACTTGTAATCTGATTCAATATGACTCAATTCTGTTTTGATGCTTGTGTACTAGTAGCCTAGTTTTGGTATGCCTTATTGATTTGTTACCCTAAGTTGCCTTGATGCTATGCTCAATCATTTTAAGTGCTTCTATGTCCTCCCTGCTGCTATGAAATCATATATTGTGTCTCCCAATCCAATAACCCCCCCTAAGCACTTATGATTCTGTGACTATGTTCTAATTAGCACTCATGAATTCATGACTCGCTATTCACACTATTAGATACCCCTTAATTGCAAGAGACTTGTGTTTATTATATGTGTATTATGTGTCCCCAGTACCCAATTATTCCTGCGTGAAGGGTTGTTATTAGGGTATTGTTGAACTTGTTTGGGCCTTGTGTTTGATCTGTTGTTCGTTTGATTTCACCACTCTTATCAAAATTGTTTTACTGCTAAACAACTCTCCTATTTTATAAAACTACTATAACTGAATCTCTTCTTTCAAATACTGCTTTCCTATTTAAACCCTTTTCAAAACTACGTCAAGCACTCTCACTCTACTCTTAGGTCCTTAGGTTCTACCCCTCCAGTGTATGCCTGCCTTGGGATTCCTGTGAGATCCCTCTGAACTTTGATGCACTGGGATTGGCCTTTCCACACTACACTTACTCAATTATGGTTATGAAATCTGGGTGTGAGCACTACCCGGGATCCCTTGAGGTCCTTAGGGAACTCTGGCACACCCAGATATGAGAAAGGCTATGAAACATTTGGGCACCTGAGGTTTTGGGAATCTGGGCCTGTTTTTCAGGCTCCGTATAGTTTAACTTCTTCTTTTCCTTTATCTATTTATATAATTTACTCAGCTGGTCTGTAATAATTATTTGTAAACAGATATTAGGGATGGATAGTGAAGTGGGGAGGCTATCCATATAGTTCTGTTAATATCATCGGGTAGAAATCATGTTTTAAGCTTTACATTGTCTCTATTTGCATTAGAATCCATGTTTTAGGACCAGCATGTTCATTCAAACCATGTCAAGTATGCACTAGATACCATGTTCCTAGGATTTCATGTCTACTGTTTCAGCATCTCATCCATGCTTTATGCTTATCGCTTAGAAATCCTGCTCCTAGGACAATAAACAATGTTAACATAAAAATTGTTACTCATGTGCATTTAAAATCATGTGTCCATCATCCTGTAACTCTTTGTGCATTTTAGAAATCATGCCTTTAGGAATTCTGTGTATCTTGAAATTATGTATTAACCATCCTGCATTTATATGTGCATATTAGATATCCTGCTCTAGGATTTCGTTTACATCTGCTTAACCACGCCTAGTTTGACTACTGACTCACGAAAAAGGTATAAACAGTGTCACATCTAATTGTCTTGCTCTTAATAAAACTAGTAACACTCTCTGCATAATCGTATCACCTAGAACAACATGTTTTTAGGTAAAACAACTTGTAAAGTATTTTTTAACAATTCTGGTAATTATTATGCACAATCCCATGCCCAGGCAAGCCTTAGGTAATAAATCTCTTTAAAAGCTGGAACACTGCTTGGTTGTGTTTACTGTTTAAAGACACAAGTTTTTAAAATCAGTAGGCAAACTGATTAGGTCCTACTTCTGGGTTTATAAAATTGAAACTTCATATCTTCTGTGTTTTGATATTCACTTAGACATCATGTTTTAGGATCCTGCTTAATAATACTGCCCTTGTTTGTGTTTGAGACGTGTTGTTTACATGCAATATTTGTGGAGGTAAACCTGATCCTCTTAATTGCTTCTTTCCTATTTTTATCTGCTAAAATCCTATTTGTTCTTTCCTGTCGCCTAGTATTTTCTCCTTTTAAACCTTAAGGGTCTGTCTAGAACTACCTATAGGCAGAGGTCCTAATATCCTCCAGGACCATTAAGAAGGGACGGGTAACAGCACGCATAGAGGTCGTTAAAAACACTCTCTTAAATAACCGCTAAGGGGTGGGAAAGGGTGGATATTGATATGATGACCGGTGCGCTAATGCCAAGTGTAGCCCATTTCTGAGGAGTGATTACCGGGAATTGCACTGATGTGATCCTATAGGATAAATAACCTAGGACTCCCCCTATCCCTTACGCATGTGTACTTAGACTGTAATTCTCTCAAAACCTTATATATGTGCTTAGACTTTAAATCTTCTAAAACTTTACTTCACATGTGTGCTAAGACTGCGAATCTTTTCAAAAACCTTTATTTGTTTAAGCTTATTTGCTACTTGTTTAAATTCACAAAGTTTGTTTGGACGGGAACCACAATTGTGCACTTTGAGGGGTGCCTAACACCTTCCCCTTGAAGTAATTTCAAGCCCTTACCCAATCTCTGGTTATCTAATCTATGTTTGTAAATAACCTTTAGTAGGTGCCCTAATGAACCTTAACTAGTTAGGTGGCGACTCTCCAATTCCTTATCCCTTTCCCAAAAGGAAACGAGTTGTCCCAATAATGTCGAATACCCTGACTGATCCGAAAGGGGAGGAAAGAGAGGGACGCAAAAATATCTATTAACTATATATGGGCAGAATTTAAACAGATTACCAGGAAAGATAATTAGCTCAAACAACAAGGTCCTATAGGCATGATTGCTAATGCACGTTTGTTGAAAACATGTATAGATCATATGAACATGATTTCTAATGTATAGAATTAAACGCAAGTACTATAAGCATGATCTCTAGTATGCAAATGTAAAATACAAGATCAAAATGATCGTGAAAGTCATATAGGCAGGATCTCTAGTATGCAAATGTAAAATACATGATCAAAACGATCGTGAGAGTCCTATAGGTAGGATTTCTAAACACAGCATGGTACTCACATAGTTCAATCAGCATTATTAAATCCTATAGGCAGGATTTCTACCCAGTTTCAACAAAAGATGTAAGTAAAACTCCCCCAGCTTCACTAAATATTCCCATATCTGTTATAACAGAGTTATTACAGCGCAGAATATCAAATGAATTACATAATGGTAATAGTTATACTATAGGGAGCCTTCATAGGCCCAAATAAACCTGGGGACCAGGCCTTCCACCATAACAACAGCACAATGATTCCCCCACAGTCCATTGGGAATAGGTTTCCAGTGTGTCAAAGTTCCCAAGGGCCTCAGGGACCTCGGGCAGTGCTCACACCAGAACCACACATTCAGAAAACAATTCATAAGAGATTGGAAAACCATCCCCCAGTGTGTCAGAGTTCAGAGGAGTCTCATGTGGACCCTAGGTAGTGCTCACACTGGGGTGGTTGAGAACCTAAGGGACTAGGAGTGGGGTTTAAAATCAGTACATAAAAGGGAGAAGGGGCAGGTTTTTTAAAAAAAAGTTTGATTTCAGAAGAAAAAAAGTTTAGAACACAGAGTTGCAGGAAGAACTGCACCAAGAAGCAAATAAAATTCATACTTAACACATAGTTCAAATAAGTTGAAATATAGTTAAGCTAAATACTCATGCTAGTACTTAAGACAATACTGGCTTAATCACAGAAACAATTAGGAAGAAATCGTTAAAATGTCTAGACACATGAATTAAGCAGACAAGACACATGAGTTAAGCAACAAACTAACTGATTACATGTTTATAGTATCATGCGGAATGCAAAGTTCAGAACATGTGTGAGATTAGTGCATGAAACAAATTAAACCTTAGGCTAACTTATGAGAGAATTCATATTTGTTCAAAACAATTTAATCTGAGAGTTCGAGTCTGTCTAAGGGGAGAGGGAGAAGGGGTTTAAATGGCATTGAATTAAGCATACAAATAAGGTAGTAAGTCAATAATACATAATTAAGGAATGAAATAATTCCATAAGCAATTTAAGTTGGAGTTCACTCAATTAGTAGAACATAACAATATAAAATCAGGCAAGTATTACTTAAATTAGGAAAAGTATTATACAGAATCAATCAGTATTCAAATGTCGGGTCAAATAAGGTAAGGGAATAATGAGAACAGGTAAATCGAACCAAAAAGGAAATATCAGTACCATACAAAAAGGAAAGACTAAAATCTCAGTAAAAGATTTCAAAATCCTAATTTTTTGGGGGTAAACCATAAAATCAGCGAAGAAAACAAGGGTAAAAGTCACATGTTTCATGGAATGAACATAGACGGGAACATATTCACATAATCAAACAGATCGGGCCCTAAATAAAAGGTTCGAAACCCTAATTTAAGGTAAGCTATAAGAATTGATAAGTCAGAAGTAAAGAATCAAATGTTTTAGTAAAAAACGAGTATAGATAGAGTGTTATTAAAGAAAAACATAAGATTGAACCAAATCTGGTCCGATTAAAGAGGGCTAAAACCCTAGTTTTAGGTAAGTAAAAGATTTAATGAAAAATAGGCCGATTGATGAGTAACAAAGTGAATATAGACGAATAATAACATTAAAACAAACTAAAATTGAACCAAATCTGGTTCGAATCATAGATCTGAAAACCCTAACTGAAAGATACGAGAATATTCGTACTTACAGAGGTTAGGATGAACATAGACGAAAATAACCAACATATTGGAGATTTTGAGCCAGATTTGGTTCGAATCTCCCAAGATGTTCTTTCCATATGAGGCAAGCAAGTTAAGTAACATCACAGATGAGTAGCCGGTAAAGAAATAGGACCAAATAAGGTAAGGAATCACTAAATGATTCCATTACTGGGCAGGAATCAAGGGGAAATGGGGTGACGGCGCTAGGGTTTGAGAAGGGGAAGGAGGGAAGGAGATAAGAGGAGAGTTTAGGGACGCAGGGTAGATGGGAAATGAACTAGGGTTAGGGGAGTTGGTATAATTAAAAGGGTGGGGTTACTGTGAGTCGTTGATCTTCAGAGATCAACAACTGAGATCTTAAAAGGGATTGGGTCAGGGTTGTAAATGGGTATGGATATTGGATATGGGGTATTGGGATGGTGTATTGGACTGGGGTAATGGGTAGGCTAGGTCCAAAATTAATTTAAGAAAAGGGGCTAGGTTTTAAATACCTAATTAAATCAGTAAAATAATTTAAAAATAATTAACAAATAATAAAAATATCATTTGTACATGAAAAAGATTTAAAATAATTACTTAGCATTAAAAATATGAAAAGTCACTTTTCTGTGTAAATACGATAATTACGCATATATGTGGCTATCATTGCGAAATATTGTAATTATAGCCTAAAGATGTAAATATAATTATACATAAAAATTTTAAAGCCTAATATGAATATAAATGATAAAAATTAAATAATAAAATCATTATAAAATTATTTGTGATGCAATTAATAATATTTTATATAATAGAAATGCAGAAATAAATCGATTAAAATCTTTTAAAATTACAGAAAATTATGGGAAAATACCTGTTGATGCTCGTGTACTATTTTGAAAGTACACACACACACACACACACACATATATATATATATATATATATATATATATATATTTACAATATATATATATATATACATATATATATATATTTACAAAATATATATATATATATTTACAAAATATATATATATACATATATATATATTTACAAAATATATATGGAAAGAAATAGGTATCAACAATCATCACATAGAAAAATTGGCACTCGCTATGCTATGCGCCTCTAGGAAACTAAATTCATACTTTTAGTGCCACCCTATATGTGTTGTGAAAACTTACCCATTGCAAAATATAATGCATAAACCCGAGGCCAAATAAGCAGTAGAAATCAATGGGTATGATATTGAATATCGACCTTGGATAGGCATTAAATCTCAAATTTTGGCAGATTTCATGGCCGGCCCTAATACCCAAGGTCGAAAGAGAGTTATTGGTGAACTCAGGGACGTTTTATAAAATCAGGAACTTCTTTACAAACAGCGCATCAAACACAAATGGGTCAGGACTTGGCATCGTACTGAAGCCAACCACAGGCAATATAGTCAGGCAATCCATTAGAACTGTGAAATGGATTAAAACGAGGCCGAATATGAGGCCATGATTGCAGGTCTCGAACTGCCCAAAAGATTAGGGGTGGAGATGATCGAAGCTAAGTGCGACTCCGTCCTTTAGGTAAATCCAGTTAACGGAACGTTCGAAGTTATAGAAGAACAGATGCAAAGGTACCTGGATAAGCTACATGTAACATTACATCAATTCAAGGAGTGGACTTTGCAGCATGTACCTCGAGATCAAAATAGTGAGGCCAATGCACTTCCAAACTTAGGATCTTCGGTCGAGGACGATGAGCTCAAATTCGGGGAAGTCGTGCAACTCATGAGATCGGTAGTAGAAGAAGGTCACGCCGAAATAAACTCTACAAGCCTAACTTGGGATTGGAGAAATAAAGTAGAGTATTTGAAGACCAGCAAATTACCTTCAGATCCAAAAGAGTCGATGTCCCTGCGCACAAAGGCAGCCCGATTCAGCTTGTCTGAGGAAGGAATCTTGTTTAGAAGAATGTTCGTTCGCCTGCTAGCAATATGTTTGGGACCAGGATATACCGAGTATGTTCTGAAGGAAGTCCACGAAGGCACCTGCGGGAACCACTCAAGCACCGAATCATTAGTTCGAAAGGTAATCAAAGTCGGCTATTACTGGATCAATATGGAAAAAAATACGAAGGAGTTCATACAAAAATATGATAAATTCCAAAGACATGCTCCGATGATTCACCAACCCGGGGAACTGTTGCATATGGTCTTGTCGCCATGGCCATTCATGAAGTGGGGAATGGACATTGTTGTCCCTCTTCCATGTGAAGCAGGTAAGGCTAAATTTATCTTATTTATGACTGACTATTTTTCTAAATGGGTTGAAGCCTAGGCGTACGAGAAGGTCAGGGAGAAGGAAGTCATCGACTTCATATGGGACCACATCATATGTTGGTTCGAGATCCATCCCATACTGTATGTGACAACGAGAAATAGTTTATCGGCAACAAAGTAACCAAGTTTCTCGGGGATCATAAGATCAGAAGAATCTTGTCCACACCTTATCACCCTAGTGGGAACGGACAAGCCGAATTGACCTACAAAATCATAATTCAAAACCTGAAGAAAAGTTTGACTGTTGCCAAGGGAAAATAGAAGGAGATTCTGCCCGAAGTTCTTTGGGCATATCGCACAACCTCGAAATCCAGTACTGGGGCTACCCGGTTCTCATTGGTTTATGGAGCCGAAGTTATAATACCGGTCGAAGTCGGGGAGCCAAGTATCGTATTCCAATATGCAACAAAGGAATTAAATGACGAGGCAATGAATATGAGCCTGGAACTATTGGATGAAAGGCGTGAAGCGGCCTTTGCTCGATTGGCCGCCCAAAAGAAACGGATCGAGAGTTATTATAATCGAAGGGACAACCTTCGATATTTCAAGTTCGGGGACTTAGTATTAAGGAAAGTCACACTGAACACCCGGAATCCGAACGATGGGAAGTTGGGTTCGAACTAGGAAGGACCGTACCAGATTCTCGAGGTTACCAGGAAAGAATCCTATAAGCTCGGAATATTGAACGGAGAACAACTACCGAGCAATTGGAATGTAACTCACCTAAAATGATATTACTACTAAGGTACGACCCCATTCATTTCCTTTTATTTTGAACTAACACTTGCAGGTGATAGACAAGAAGCAGCACAAAGTTTTAGATCTGAAAACACGTGTTGCACTCTTTTTTCCTTAGACCGGTTTTGTCGCAAATGGGTTTTCCGGCAAGGTTTTTAACAAGGCAACAGTGGATCGTGCTAACATAGAATCAAAGGTCGATCATGAATTAGTGTTGAAGATCGTGTCTATAATATCTGAGGTTTCTCTACAATCAACCTCGAATATTGGGGGCATTACCCTCAGATATTAACTTTAGAGACGAAATTACTTTGTAATGGATGGGTCTCGATAGGTAGGATTTGTTGTAAGGGCCAAACGGTCAAACAAACTGTGCCCACATAGATTGCTCGAGCCCTGGCATAAAACATATATGCATGTATAACTGTTTAGCACAAGAATAAGGAGAAGTACTTTCCTTGCATCCATCTTACGTTTTAAAAAATTTCTCTTTGCATCCCTTAAAAAATTTCGTACTTTCGATCTCCTAAAGTAAACGAACTCATAGGTCGATCATAAGCAGAGTTTGGACGATCACTCCCTCACTCGAGGACTACCATTCGAAAACAAACTCGAACAGTTAAACATCAGGGGCATAAGACCTATTAGGCAACCCCCAAATTTTAAAGGTCACAGCCATACCCACTCGGCGACTATTATCTTAGGAAATCCTGGATAACTCGGGAAAGCAAGCCCACTGGGCGACTCCCGAACTAAAAGGCTACGATCATATTAACACGGCTCGGAAACATCCGAGAACCGTAACAAAATATGGGCCTTCATAACCAGTTCTAAAGGCTACCCTCGGCGAACTATAATCTGAGTTACTTACTTTGGGAGAAAGCTCCCGGTAACACCAAACCCCCAAAACGCCTCAAAAATAGAATAATGTAAAGGCAGGGTTAGTTCAAACTTTCACAACCTAAGTTATTTTATGCTAAGGCATTCCGACCTTTATGAATACTAGTAATGAAGCAAAGGAAAAATTTGAAAGCCGAAAGGGAAAGAAAGCCTTATATATATTTACCCAGCAATTTTTTTACAAAGGTCAGAATGGCCTAATACAAAGTCCTGAGCATGGAATTCCCTTAGAGCTTGCTACCTTGAATGCTCCACCATAATTTTGGCATGCATCTGAATCCCCTCGACGTCAGCCTTATACTGGGCCACTTTAGTGTCAGCCTCGGTCTTGGCCACAACCACCTCTGATCTGACCGCCTCGAGTTCCTTGGCCAAATTTTCTTTATTAGAAATAGGCGAGTCCAATTGGGATTGAAGCTCCCCAATTTTCTTGACCTGCACCGAGGCCTTATATTTTGCAGCCCGGAGCTGGGTCTCGGCCGACTCCAGTTGTGCTTGGACAGCTTCCTTTTTCGAGGCTAATATGTCCATATTTTTCTTAAACTCCTCAGCCTTGGCTTGTATCGCATCTACCTGTTCCTGGAGCTGCTCGACTTTTTCAAGCCTTAGCCGGACCTGCAGGATCGGATCATTAGCCACTATTTCCAATTCATCTTTACTATCGTGAAGTACTCGAATTACCTGCTCGACCATCTTGGTATGCTACCTTCGAGCAATTTATAACTCGGCCTGAAGCTTCTCAGTGAGAATCTTATAGGTGTCCCTTTTCTCAGTGAGATCCTGAACCTCAGCCTCGAGATGGTTTAACTCCTCCAGAATCGGAGGAAAGTTTCATGGTGCAGTATCGAAGCCTACAAGCATAAAGGAAGGTGTTATGATCATTTACAACTTTAAGTTTAAAATACTATTAAGAAAATCATTCAAAGTTACTTGATGTAATGCTTGTTGGGCTTCATTGAATAGGCAGGGGGTTTCCACCTTGTCCATCACTGCCTGATCTTCTTCGGTCACCAAACACCGAAGGTAGCTAGAGACACCCATGTGGGCAGATAAAACCCGGGCATCCTCCAGGATAGAAAAAATATTGACCGTCTTTGGTTAGGGTCGAAACTCGGGGCCGGGAACCGGTCCACTAATTTTGGGCTCGAAGAAGACCCACTGGCTCTCGCCGATGATACCTTTTTTGGCACAGGAAAATCTCTGAGCACAGTGACATCCTCTAAGGCAGTAAACTCTAACCCATCTAAGAAGGTATGGATATATGTCGCCCCTGAGGCCTATCGTAAAAGCGACCTCCTAGCATGCCGGCCTCACGGATCATGGCATCTGAGAACTGCGGAGATCTGGTAATGTCAATCACCCCGAGTGCGTCTTTCAGGGCACTTTCCCCTGCTCGGGGAATATCAGCCCCAGTCTCTTTCTCGATCCTGCTAGCTTGGGTGGTGTGGCCTTACCCTTTTCTGGTTTGGGAACACCGGCTAAACTTCCCTCATCGGCCTCCTTATGTCGAGGCGGTTCAATTTCAGCACCCGCCGATTCAGAGGGCCTTTGTATCACGACACCTACCCGCACGCGGGCCACCAGTTTGGATTTCTCTTCTTTTTCTTTGGACTCGTCCCTTACATGGTGGACTGATTCCGAGGGCGAAGCGCCGGTGCTACCTTTGGGCTTGCGCGACCTCCTTTTTGGTTTTTTATTTTCCAAGTTCGGAGAACTCAGGCCTCTTTTCTTCTTTTCATCACCCCGCCTCGGAGCAGGGAACTCGAAAGGCACATCCTCATCATCGGATGGAGGCTTTATAGCAACGTCTTTGGGGAAGCCTACAAGAAAATAGAGTCAATAAGAATCCGACAGTGCAAGATGAAAATCAAATATCATAAAATTAGAAAAGAAAACTTACCATGACTACGGGCCCCCCACCGACCCTTCGACAGTTCACACCATACACGTTAGGAATATGGGCTCTATGACACAAGACCCTCGACTCATTCCTTGAATTGAGTAACCACTTCCGGCACCCGAGTCACACCTGCACCACCAAAAACACTGATGAGAAGGGGGAAGGAAGAAACGATAAATGAAGTCTTTTAGGTGAAGTTATACTTATGCTTCATGTTCTATTTCTCGGGAAACGACATGTCCTCGGCAGGGATCAAGTCTGAGGTCCTCACTCAAACAAATTGACCCATCCAGCCTTGGTCTCGGTCCTCGTCTATACTCAAGAACGAGGCCCTGGTGGCCCGCGATCAAGTTTGATTAGTCCCGCTCGATAGAGTCGGGGACGTATAAACGCATAAGATGATCGAGGGTGAAGGGACATCCCTCGATTTTGCTTACAAAGAAGCGAAGGAGAATCACTATCCTTTAGAAGGAGGGGTGAACTTGATCGAGGGTCACCTCGTACCTCTTGCAAAAGGCGATAATGACCGGGTCTAAGGGACCCAACATGAAAAGGTAAGTGTAAACAATTAAGAAATCCTCCACGTAGATAGTAATATCTTCCTCAGGTGAAGGCACTGCCACATGCTCATCGGCCCAGTTGCAATCCTCCTTGACCTGGGAAAGAAGACCTTCGGTGATCAGACATATGTATCTCGAGACCGGTTCACATCGACTCGGCACCGAGGAAGTTTTTCGATCTTGAAATCAATAGTGGTGTCGCACTCTCAAGGAACGAACTCATCCGGGTGTGGTTCCACCGTAGCCCCGTCGCTGGCAGGCCGTGATGAAGAGGAAAACTCTTTTTGTGGATAGTCTTAGAAGTTCTTGCCATTTTATAACAGAGAAGAAGAAGAAAAATTTAAGAAAGTATGCTTGGTGGTTTGCAGAAATTTCAAGGAATTTGGGTACAAAAGTTGGAGAGTGAGATTTTTGAAGAACAAAGATGGAAGAAGCTTTGGACATGAAGTTTGAATGAATGAAAATCGTGATGTCTATAGTCTACTGATGTGTCACGACCCCAAAATCAACACGATCGTGATGACACCTATCTTGGAACTAGGCAAGCCTACACTCTTAACCAATTCAATTTCTATTATGACAATATTTAAATATTACCCTTTTTCATCAGAGAATAACCGAAATAAAAGACAGATTCAAACTCAAAATACAGCAAAAAGAGAAATCCCAAAATCTGGTGTCACTGAGTCATGAGCCAATACTACAACTGTTCCCAAAATTTAACAAGACAACTTTGTCTGGAAATAATCAATAAAAATACACAAGGAAGATAGGGAAAGAGATAGGCGGGTCTGCGATCACCATGCAGCTACCTCGTCATCTCCGAAAATGATCTGCAGCCAAAATTATCAACTGGCACTACCATGGCCAGGGATACCTAGATCTGCACACAAGGTGCAGGGGTAAAGTGAGTACACCAACTCAGTAAGTAACAAGCCCAAACTGTAGGCAGAGAGGTAGTGACGGACTAAACCTCCATATTTACAACATAACCAATGTACAGAAATTAGGCATGCTTTCAGTTAATTAGAGAGCTCAAGGTGATAAGACAAGTACAGTTCGGAACAATTTAACATATATAACTCAATGCATTTTACATGTCAATGCATCAGCAGTATGAAATGCACAATGCGCTCTCACTCTCAAATACTCGTCCGCTCAGTACTGTCTATGGCTCGCATGGCCCAGGGAAGATTCATCCCAGATTATATACACATCAGACAAAAGTCACTCAGTACTGAGGAAGGTCGATCCAGCCCTATGGAGAAGATCCATCTCCAGATAATGATACATCTCACAACCACTCGGTACAGTATATGACTCGACAACCCAGGGAAGATCCATCCCAGAATATGTATACACATCACTGACATCAATCGCTCAGTATCGGGGGAAAAAAACAGGCAAATCCAGCCTCATGGAGAAAATCCATCTCCGAACATAAACACTTCGGACAAGATCCATGTCCAGGGAAGATCCATCCATCAATATCACTTCGGACAAGATCCATGTCCAGGGAACATCCATCCCTCAAATATCACTACGCTCACTAGGGGTGTGTTACAGACTCCGGAGGGGCTCCTACAGCCCAAGCGCTATCATTAGCCAGATCCAGGCATAATCAATATAACATGTTACGGCGTGCAGCCCAATCTCATATTTGTCACTCAATATCAGGCTCTCGGCCTTACTCAGTCATCACTATCCAGTCTCGCTCACATGGGCTCACAATGCAAGAACTAGCCCGAATCAATGATGTAACATGCAAATCAACAACTACCGAGACTGATACATGAGATGACATGGCTGAGTCTATAATATCAATGACACACATGATATGACAGCAATAAATGACCACTCGGGTCTCAACAATATCGTCGTGAAGCCTTAACATAATATCTAGCATGATTTTCAACATGTTTACTTTAATTACATTGATAGAAGCACAAATATCAACAAGAAAGAACCACTAAACGGTGCCATGGAATGAACCAGGTCACAAGTCTCATGGTGCATGCCCGCATGCCTATCACTTGGCATGTGCGTCACCAAATTCTAACCACATAACACGTAGTTCGGGGTTTCAAACCCTCAGAACCAAGTTTGGAAGCGTTACTTACCTCAATCGAGCTAAAACTCTACTCCGCAATGCTCTTGGCGCTCGACTCGATCACAAATCGCCCCGAATCTAACCAAAATTAGTATTATATCATTAATATATGCCAAATGAGCGAAGCCCGCATCAAAATTATCAAATTACATCACAAATCCTAAATTCGGTCAAACCCGGGCCCCGAGCCCACGTCTCGAAACTCGACAAAAATCACAAAACAAGTATCCTTACACTCTCACGAGTTCATACATACCAAATACATCAAAATCCAATGACAAATGACCCCTCAAATCTTTAAATCAAAGTCTCAAGTTTCCAAGCCCTAACCCCTCAAATTACACCATTAAATCCCACATATTTCATGATTAAACAATAGAAAAATCATCCCAAACACAAGAAATGAAGTCCAAGTAACTTACCAAATTGATAGCCTTCGATTTCCTCTTAAAATCACTGCTCAAAAGCTCCAAACCGTGAAAAATGAGTGAAAAATCGCGAAGGCAACCTTTTATAGCTTCTGCCCAGCATTTTCCGCTTCTGCAAAAAATTTCTCGCACTTACGGACCGCTTTTGCGCCCAAAAATCCGCACCTGCGGAATTCACTTAAGTCCTCAGACGTTGCACCTGCGCCCCAGGTCTCGCACCTACAGGCTCGCAGGTGCGGTCCAGCCCTCCGCTCCTGCGATCAATGCCGCTTTTGCGATTTCCTTTCTGCTTCTGCGGCTCGCACATGCGGTCCCCAATCCACAGGTGCGGTTATGACAGAAAGACAGTAGCTTCAGCTGCAACTCCAACTTTTCCAACACTCCGATAGCCATTCAAAATCATCCCGAGGCCCTCGGGACCTCAACCAAACCTACCAACAAGTCACATAGCATTATTCAAACTCATTCGAACCTTCAGAACACTCAAAACAACATCAAATCACCAAATTAACCCGAAATTCAAGCCTAAATATTTCTAAACTTCTGAAATTCGCCAACGATGTCGAAACCAACCAAATCACGTCCGAACGACCTGAAAATTTGCACACACATCAAAAACAACTCTACGAACTTATTCCAACTTCCGGTATTCCATTCCGACCCTGATAACTAATATTCCACTGCATATCGAAAATCGCCAAAAATCCAATTTCGTCAATTCAAGCCTAATTCTACCACGGACCTCCGAATAACATTCTGAATACACTCCTAAGTCCCAAATCACCTAACGAAGCTATCTAAACCATAAAACCACATTCTGGGATCAAATACATATAAGTCAACTTCCGGTTGACTTTTCCAACTATAACCAAGTTAAGAGACTAAGTGTCTCATTTCTCCCCGCAACCACTCCGAACCCGAGCCAACCAACCCAACACAACATAAAAGAGCTGAACTACACAAAAATGAAGCAGAAATGGGGGGAAACGGGGATAAAACTCTCAAAACGACCGGTCAGGTCGTTACATAATGGGGTTTCAAAACCCGTAGTGGCCGACAAACAACTGACGCGCATTTAATGCCTTGGTAACTGAATCGACGGGACGTTTCAGAAACCATTTGTCACTTATGTCGTGGTCTATCGAAGCAGGGTTCGAGGTTCATATCGTTTCTCGTCGTCTTCTCTACGAAGAACGAGGGGACTATCTGTATACGGTCGAAACCAGGTTCGCCTATTGTATGATCAATCGAGACTGAAGCGTGACAGGTTAAAGTTCGATCTCGGGTTATATCGAACCAAGGTGCGAAATTGTATTGTTGGGCTCATGACCCGGGGATTGAACATAACCGTGACCAAACAAGATCGAGGGAAATTTTGTCTGGCCGAGTACCAGAAGGCCGAAATATCCGCGATCGGTTGAAAATCACGGCGGAAATCGTGGCACGTATCAAGGAGAGGTCGATTAATTAGCAAATCATGAGAATTTTTATCTTGTATAGAAATATATCAAGAGTAGGGCACCCCTACTATATAAAAGGGGGTTTAATCATTTGTAACACACATTGAAATACACAATACTAAGCAATATATTATTATTTCTAGCTCTTATCATCTTGTTCTGTTCTAACATTAGTTAAGGCATTTCATGGTTCTAGGGTGATCGAACTCGCAGGCCAAGGTTGTTCAATTCGTGTGGTTTGCATTCATTCTCTTTCTGTCAATTTCAATATTAATATGTTCTCTTAATTTGTATCAAGTTATATCACGTGTCTTTAAAACCACCTATAAATTCAATTGTTATCCGTTTTTTACAGTAAACACGTGTCAGTTTTCTTTTTTATAATTAAGTAGTAGTAATAGATTTGATTATCTCATCGCATAATTATCGTATAAAAGTTAATTTAAAATATGTCCAATTTAAGCGTGTGCACTACGCATAACTGTTGACTTTGATGAATTAAGCATATATGAAATCAGATTATGCAATTACACCTTGACTACTTTTTGAGAGTCCGATAATACTAAACGTTAAAATATAAAAGTAAAGATTCTTATGATATTTATTCTTACTTTTTAAGTGCTCCTAATCGGAACTAGGAAGCTCTTTTCATTTAATAAGTTTTATATGACGCGAATTTAAATTGATCGGACTCTAAAACGAGCAAAAAGTCTGTATGAGAAACCAAAAAAATACTAATGGAGAAAAGAATATGTGGTTTATGTTGTATGATTAATTATAAAAGATTTTTGCCCATTCATTGTAATATAGAGGGTAACATAGTTTCTGATTATCAGCCGATGCTTAAAGTAGATGTGTCTTTTAAATGATGTAATCCCTTCGTCTCATATTATCAGTTGTGATTATTAAAAATAGTTGTCTCAAAATAGTTGTTATTTTAGAAGTTCAAGACAAAATTGATAATCATTTTTCTTTTTTTACCCTTAGTAATAATTATCCTTGAAGACTACAAACATCTCAATTAAGGATAACTTTGTTCAAATACCAAAGTTACTCCCTCCGTTCATTTTTATCTGTCACGTTTTGACTTTTTACGTCCCTTAAGAAATAATAAATGAAAGAGCATAATTTACCATGATACCCATATTTTTAATGATTTTGAGAAAATGATTTGAAATGAGTAATTAATGTTTTGGGTATAACAAAAAAAGGAAATTGTCTTCTCTTAATATGTTAAAAGTGACAAGTAAAAGTTAAAATCTATTTTTAGAATACTAGACAAGTAAAAGAGAATGGAGGGAGTAAGTATGAAGGCATGAAAAGGGGTAAAGTATTCAAAATTCCATCCTAATTAATTTTTTTAAGGGGCTTATACAAGAAAATTATGACAAATAATACGAGACGGAGGGAGTTTCTAAATATTTTTTATACCGTCGTTGAAAGCAATCTAAGCTGCATTTATAGCAAAAATCTATATTCAAAAGGATAGAGCAAGTGTAGATAAGTTTTAGATAAACAAAAGCTAGTTAATTTAACTTTGTTTAGTTAATTACTTACATGATAATTAAGACAATATCCAATTACACAAGCAAATTGTTGAAAATTTCTAAAATCACAACAAAATGGATGGCGTTTATGTTGAATTATTTGAAAACAGAACATATACATGTGAATGATCACCAAATGTTCAACAAACAGTAAATTCTGAACTCATAGTTTTAAAATTACGATGGGTTCAGTGCTAAAAATCACTTAAAGGATAATTGAACCATCAAGTTAATTGCCTCACAGAATACTGCACCAGTTCATAGGTTCTTCTCTGATGACATGATCAATAATAACGGGTTGGTACAGAGATGACGATGATGAATCGTAGCTAGTATAAGGAGAAGAGTTGCGGTAGGTCGAACCATAATAAGATTGATCAACCAAGGCTCTTCTTGAAGAATAATAAGAGCTTGGCTCACCCAATGCATTGGAATTGTGGTAGCCATAAGGTCCATCTGTTGCACTATAGTTATTATTATTATTATAGCCATGGCCATAATTATGGTTATGGCCATAGCCATTATTTTGTCCATAGTGAGTTCTTTGAGTGAAATTTGGATGTCTCAATTTCACTGATATTAATTCTGCATGTTGTCCTGACCTTGACAATGCCATTAACAATCTGTTTGGATCCACTTCTCCACAAACATTTGTTATTCCTTGTTCTGCATCTATTTTCAATTCATATACTCCTGTACAAAGGCGAATTCAAAATCAAGAATCAAACAAACATAGTTGAGTATGAATAAATATTTTAAAATTTCTAGTTTATATATATATATATAATCAACTCCATTTTTCAGCAAAACTTATCTGCAGAGAGTTCAGATTTTATGCACTGATATTATGATTTTTCTAATATAAACTGGTGCTTTACATGATAAAAAAAGTAAATCTCGAGGTAAGAATTAATTACGAACCTTTGAAATCGATAACCTACTATAACAAGTTAATTTATACTAAAATATTTTATATCGTCAATATATATAACTTAAATCCAAGGAGAATTTTAACAGAAGGTTAATTTTATTTCATTTGTTTTTTTTTCTTCAGTTTTTCTTTCTTCTTTTCCCTTCACTATGTTTTAGGATGAGGGAAAACTGATTACCTCGTACAGCGTGCAATACTTCCATCACTTTCATCTTACACGAATCACAATTGACATTCACTTTTAAAGTGCAACTCTGCAAAACAACACAAAAAAGAAAATAAACAAAAATGCAAAAATAATACCAATAATAATGAAATCAGTGATAGCATTTGACCTTCGAGGCAGAGATGGACCCATGATTTGAAGGTGACGGGCGGGAACACGTGAACGAACTACTCAACTAGTGTCCCCATCTGACTTTTTAGCTCAAGAATTTCAAGTAAAATATATGATCGTTTTTAACACATATATATATATGCCAAAGTTAACGGAGTTCGATGACCTTTCTACTCTGAAAATAGGTCCGGCTTTGCTCGGAGATTGTACAATATTAGTGCATGTTTAATCAAACGTTCTGAATTTGCTTATTTTGAGAAGTACTTTTCATAAAATAGAATTTCGAAAATTTTGCTATGACTACAAATATACAAGAAAATTGAAAGCTAAGGATAGAAAAGTTTCTTCACTTACCACGTCTGCGAAGGGCTCCATGGAAATTATTTACTGGTCTTTAAAACAACTGGTAAATATAAAAAGAGAGATTAGTGAGAAAAAAGAATATATATATATATATATATATAATAATGAGATTATGCGATTTTCAAGATTTTCTCACGCCTAAAAAGGTAAATTAAGATTTGGTTTCTTTTGGAGATTATCTCGAAATGGAATTTCATTAATTTGAAGCTTAAAAGAAGAAAATCAAATATCATATCAATATATTGAGTAGTATATTACTTCAATGGTAGCAACTTTTACAATAACGTGATATCCTATTCTAGATTAATTTGCTATATATACCGACAATATGAGAGATTTTATACTATTAGATTATTTTAAAGATAATTATATGTAGTTATGAAAAACTAAAATAAAAAACTTGCTATAATAGGTTATATTATACTAATTTAATTACAATTAAAAGTATTTTAGCATTGAGCAATTTAGATTGAGAATGTTATTGTTTATTTATTTACACATGGTTCACATTTATGGTGTTTGTTTAATTTTTGGAAGCTATTGAAAACAATTTATCTACCTTCATTAGGTAGGGAGGTTTACGTACACACGACCTTACCCAGGCTTCAATTGTGGGAATATATAAATTGTTGTTGTTTAATGTTTGGAACAAATATTCTAACAAAGACTCGATGACCTTAAATAAAAAGATTGGAAGAATTACGATATAATCAAAAAACTTTCAACTGTTAATATTGGAGCGATCCATATATCCAAAAGATGGTCAAAATGAGTTTAACTAATATCCACCGATAGTATACTTTTTTTTTTAAACACAATCAAGTATCTTTAAAGCATATTAAAGGTAATTCCAACCAATTTAATTTTTTAACTTATTAAAGAAAAAAATAATAATAATAATTGGACTCTAAATTTCTAGACCAAGTTTACCAAAAAAAGATAGATCTTGAACCACAAAAACTTAGGAATCATACTTCACCATGTGAAAAATACTAAGGGGTCATTTGGTATGAGATATAAAAAGGTATAGTACTGGTATAAAAATTTAATATCACCTTAATACTTTTTTGATTAGCAAATCAGGTATACGTTATCCCAGGATTAAAATTAACACCAGGATAACTTATACCTTATCGAGGGTGGGATAATTAGCACCGATAACTTATACATTCTTCTTACAAATTATGCAATTATCATATTTAATACAACATACCAAACAGTGAATAAAAAACAATCTCAACATAACTAATCTCAGCATAACTTATACCAGTATAACTTATCCCGGCATAAGCCGTATTCAAACCAAACGACCCCTAAATGATTTCTTCATATCTATTCAAACCTGGGTAAACAGTGGTACCCATTACTATTGTAGTCGTGGTAGGTAGCAAATACTAAGTGAATTAGTCGAGACACGCGTAAGTTAGACCGAACACTACAATTATCAACAAACAACAAATGGAAGTGGCAAAGAGTGCTATCCTGAGCAGATGTGAAGAAAAAGAATCGAACTCACGCTTAGTACTTACTCATCAGATCATATACAGCACAATCGAATAACAAATGCAATAAACACCTTTGAAGCTTAGCAAGGAGTTCTAAACAAATGCAAAGAGCATAAATTATTATTGATACAAAAAAAAGATAGTGTTTTATGGGCTCTAGCTTAAATAGATGACCTATAAGATATGACCAGGTAGACTCATTTTCTGGTATATTCAATTGTTAAAACGAGTAAAAATATTTGCATCAAATGAAAACTACATCAGCAGTTGTCAAGTCTTGTATTTTCCACAATGAACCTAAAATTCACCTAAAACATGAACCCTCAGCTTATTACTTTTGAAACAACGCCAGCGCCAACCGTTCTGCCACCCTCCCTCAAAGCAAATCTTTGACCTGCAAATTGTACACAGATAGCATTTAAAAACTCCGAAATGTTCTACAATATTAGATAAAAATACTTAAACTGAGTATCATTTCTAAAATATAAGTCCAACTATCCAGGAGAACCGGGACACGGGCAAAATTGAGAAGCAGGTATTCATAAAACTTTCCGAGAGCATGTTAGGATACAAGTCAAACATCACATCTGCTCTGCAACAGACACTGAACACCTCATTTTATTCTTTTCATATGCAAAGACCAAGGGAAAAATATTTGACTCTACTATCCAAAAGATATTTCTTGCCTGATCTAGTCACAAGCTTCAGCAAAGAAATATCACGATTGATCGAATCCCTAAGTCTTCAGATAATATAATTCATCAGCCCTATTGCGTTATTTTTTCACAGAATTAGGTCCATGATGAGGTACCATGATAATCTAGATTACGAGCAACAATACGGGAGCACCAAGTCCGTGACGACCATGAATCCAAGTATTTTGAGAAAAAAATTGATTATCACATCAGTAATGAGACAAAAACAACAGTGAAGGCAAATCCCTTGTACAAGCAACACCATCAGCCACAACACGGGAGGTGATTAGGGAAAATAAAGGAGATTTTGTAAAGTTTATCTTCTGCAAGAAGAATGAATTGTAATTCTCTAATGATGATGGACATTTCGAATATATTATTGTCCATCTTCGAGGGGTTAAAACAAGTATAATCAGAAAATTCTAGAAGAATATTTACTTAGAAAACCAAAAGCCTGAAGAATTTATTACCTGCATCAAGGGGAACTGGAGACATCAGCTCAAAAGTAGCAGTAACATTATCCCCAGGCATAACCATCTTGACATTTTCAGGCAACTCCACTTTGCCGGTGATGTCAGCTGTCCTCATGTAAAACTGAGGCATATAATTTGAGAAGAAGGCAGTGTGTCGACCACCTTCATCCTTTGTAAGTACATATATCTCTGCCTCAAATTTCTTGTATGTTTTCACACTTCCAGGCTTTGCAATCACCTATAAAACAACGGGCCTATAAAAGTTTGCAACATATGTATGTAAAAGAAAGTCAAATTATTTCTTACGAATTCAGATTCCAACGACAACAACAACATACCCAGTATTATCCCACACCGTGGGGTATGGGGAAGTTGTTTCCAATAGACCCTCGGCTCATGAAAGTATACGCACCACATAATGAAAATATAGACTAGGGAAATAACCAAAAGGCCATATAAAAGCAGAATAAAAACAACAAGATAGTAAGGTGATCAACAATGAAAGAAAACAACGGTTAGTCATAAACACCTACTACCAACAGAAAGCGAGACTGCGTGTCAATACTACTGTTATGAACACTCTAGACTACCTACCCTAGTACCCTAATCCTCGACCTCCATACCTTCCTATCAAGGGTCATATCCTTCGTCAGCTGAAGCTGCGCCATGTCTTGCCTAGTCACCACTCTCCACCTCTTCTTTGGCCTACCTCTACCTCTCCGCAGGCCCTCCAATGCCAACCTCTCACACCTCACTGGGGCGTTTGTGCTCTTCCTCCTCATATGACCAAACCACCTAAGCCGCGCTTCCCGCATCTTGTCCTCGGGGCCACACCCACCTTGTCGCGAATAACCTCATTCCTAATCATATCTAACCTGGTGTACCCGCACATCCATCTCAACATCCTTATCTCTATTACCTTCATCTTCTGGACATGAGCGATCTTGACTGGCCAACACTCAACCACATACAACATCGTGGGTCTGACTACCACTCTGTAGAACTTACCTTTTAAGTTTCAGTGGCATCTTCTTGTCACACAAAACACCAAAAGCGAGTCTCCGTTTCATCCATCCGCCCCAATACGATATGTGACATCTTTCATCAATCTCCTCATCCCCTATTAGACCCTTGGTACTTAAAACTTCCTCTCATAGGGATGACCTGCGAGTCCAGCCTCACCTTTCCTTCCCCTCCGTAAGTCTCACCACTAAACTTACACTCCAAATATTCTGTCTTGGTCTTGCTCAATTTGAAACCTTTAGGGGTCGTTTGGTAGGGCGTATAAGAATAATGCTAAATAAGGTGTATTAGTAATGCATTGGTTAGTAATGCAAGCATTAGTTATACAGATTACAGAGATCATTTCTTATGCATTGTTTGGTGTGGTGTATTAAAAATTAAATGCATTGAATAATTTTTAAGAAAATTAATTGTTTACAAAAATGTCCTCCATATTCTTTAGCTTTAAGAGACTTTAAGGATAATTTTGTCTTTAACCATGCTAATGCATGCATGAATAGCCTTTGTATTGTTAATGCCATGGTTTTCTATGCATTAGCTATACATAGGATAGTACCAAATAGGGTGTATAACTAATGTTTGTATTAGTTATACATAGGTTGAAAAAGTGTACCAAACAAGGTATTACTAATACACAGAGCTAATGCATGCATTATTTTCTCTAACACACTCTACCAAACGACCTTAGACTCCAGGGTCTGCCTCCATATCTCTAACTGTATGTTCACACCACATCGCGTCTCGTCAATCAATACAATATCATCTGCAAATAGCATGCACCACGGCACCTCCCCTTGGATGTGGCGCATCAGTACGTCCATCGCCAGGGAAAACAAAAAAGGGCTGAGTGCCGAATTCAGATTCCAACTTCATCACAAATTACAATATCATGCTTGAAACAATCACCACAAGATTAAATTGAATTTGACTAATCCTATTTTCTATCGTTAAGGTGGAAAACTGAACAAAAAATTCTCTTTTTAGGCTGATGACAGCAGTGATTAAAAAAGCGAGCACTTCCTCGCTTTAAGCGAGAAGCGAAGCGCACAGTCCATCGCTTCAGGCATCAAAAGCGACTTAGGTAAGAAAAGCGACCGTTTCTCTGTAAAAAAAGTGAAGCGAGAAGAAGCGTCTGCTTCTTTATTTAAAATACCCAAAGCCCTATTTTATTAAAAACGTTGTCTGGACTTCTTCGAGACTTCAACAGCAGTGAGAGACTAGGGTTCTTCTTCAACAACAACAGCGATTTCTTCTTCTCTTCTTCATCTACTTCTGATTTCTGAAATAATCTCAAAGCATCAACTAGGGTTGTTGTTCTTCTTCTTCAAGAGTACAACAGCAACTTTCAACAGGTATTTGTTGTGCACTTTTGATTTTCATTCTTCTTCTTCTTCTTCTTCTTCTTCTTCTTCTTCTTCTTTTTCTTCTTCTTTTTCTAAACGTCCAAAAAGCGCCGAAATGCTGGCAAATATTTTTCAGAAAAATTTTTGCCCAATTTTTCCAGTTTCTGCCCAAAATTTCTGCCCAATTTCTGCCCTTTTTTATATCATTTAGTGCTTTAATTGATGTTACTCTTTAGTTTTTTAATTGAAGTATTGAACATCTGATTACAATTACATGTGTTGTCTATGCAGTATTTATTTTAATTTTTTTTTTAACTTCCGCTTCACTTCAAAAAAGCGGGCGCTTCGCTACTCGCTTTTCGCTTCTCGTGAAATGGGGTTGTCGCTTTTTCTCGCTTCACGCTCTTCACAACACTGGATGATAGAGTGTGCACCTAAATAGCAACATTGCAAAAAGGAACCTGGTCCCAAAATGCTTTAATAAATTTCAAACGATACGTATCCAACATGAATTCTATAACAGTAGGGCTAGCAATAAATGAAAAATATAGATGAAGACAGGTACAAGGTTCTATAAAGAAAGTCACGAAATTTCAAACGAACCATTCCTCGCATAATGTCATCTCGTTTCAAGCCACGAAGAAGAAGCCCAACATTATCACCAGCCTAATAAGAATATTAAAAATAAGAGAGGAGAGAATGATCAGTTAATGCAGTAAGAAACTCTTAGAAAAGTTATAAAGATCAGCCTAGGTTTTTACTTGCCCATAATCCAAGCTCTTCTTGAACATTTCAACACCAGTAACTGTAGATTTTAAATTTCCCTATAAAAGAAAAATGATATTAGGAGCATGTGTTACAAAGAGCACAATTACATACTTATCATGTACCAGGTATTTAACAAAGGAATCAGAGCTCTTAAAACTTCAAAGCCAACTAAGATTGGCTCAAGCATCTTAATGATCAGAATAGCAGATAACCTCAGCCAAAGCTTATGAATAGAACATGTCCTCAAACCAAACAATTATATAGTACAACTCATCTAATGCGTTGCTTGTATTTTTAACAGTTAAGGTTGCGTAAAATTCTATCCAGTAGCCCATAATGCCGATAAGATAAAGAAAAAGTTATTTGGTTATTAATTAGGTGATGACAGGCATGTTTTTTGTCGTCAATAGTTTCAACCCAAACAGGGAGAACAAGCAGACCCAATCCCGATAACTGCCCCTGGTAATTACAAATTATGAAATAATAATTGCCTCCACAAACGAAGAATAATAAACAAAAGGATTACATGTTACCTGCATCAGTCCTAAAATCTCCACATCCTCTCCAACTTTTATGGTTCCTTGTTCCACACGGCCAGTAGCAACAGTTCCACGTCCCTATGAAACATAAAGACGAAATAATCATAACATAATAACCAATACCACATAGTCAAGCACTGAAGAAGCATTAATTTATTTTTGGATTCCAGCGGACTTTTTACCTTTTTTTCTTAGTTTTGCAGCAAAAGGATTTATTTAATTTTAAAAACATAGAAACAAGATCCATACCAAATTAGAAACTTTAAAGCAAAGTTGAATTTCAAAAGATGCATCTGGAAAAACTCTTGAACAACACAATAAAGAACATTTAGTTACCTGTATTGAAAATACATCTTCTATTGGCATCAAGAATGGTTTATCAAGCTGACGGACTGGATCGGGGATATATTCATCTACAGCCTCCATCAATTTTAGAATAGCCTTTTTTCCAATTTCTTCATTTGTACTCTGTAATGCAGACAGAGCTGAACCACGAATGATAGGGATTTCATCCCCAGGAAATTTGTAGAAACTAAGCAGCTCTGCAAGACAGGAAAGCTCTTGTAAGGAAATTCGGCAAAAATGTTATGGCAGTTACCAAGATTTCAAAATGCAATAAAGTTTACATAAGTGTCGGAAAACCTGGTTACCTCGAAGTTCCATTTCCACAAGTTCCAGAAGTTCCGGATCATCAACGGCATCAACCTTGTTTAGAAAGCACACAAGTGATGGTACACCTACCTGTGAAATGTAGGCACAGACCACAGAGTAAAATTATAATTACCACATGGAGCTTTCTATTATTTACTAATCTATCCATGAGATGACACATATTCACCTGGCGTGCAAGCAGAATATGCTCCTTCGTTTGTGGCATGGGTCCATCAGGAGCAGATACGACTAGAATACCACCATCCATTTGGGCAGCTCCAGTAATCATATTCTAAGCAAAAAGAAACTATGAGAAAGCAGACAAAACAGGAGCTTGTATTAGGAAAAAAGAATTATTATCTTGTACTGGAAATCAAGTTTTGACATTGGCAAGCATAACTTACAATACTCGAAATGAATATTATCTAAAGAGGGAGTTCAAACAGATGCATTACTAGCTGACATACTTTAGATATCACACACACTGTCCCAGAAATTGTTACTTTTAGCTTCTTGCCAAATTAATTCCATTTATGACTAATGACTACTTTTTGAAGGGATATGGTAAATCCCACCCTCCAAAGAAAACCCCTCCCCTGGACCCAACGATGGATTTTACCCTTTTTCCTTTTGGCAACTCGAGCTCAAACTTATGGATAACAGTGGAGGATGTCTTCTACTAGACCACCCCTCTCTTGACTAAGGACTAGGTAAGCACCCTTTACGTTTCGAACTGCAGAAGTTTTCAACTAGTAGTACTTTTGATATACTTTCAAAACCAATAAGTTTTATCTTCAAGGGAATCCAACATCATAGAATTAGAATGTCATTTAAAAATTGTCCAACATATGCGACATTGTAGGGGAGAGGGCAACAACATATAGTGCTTCTAAAAGTAGTCTTTTACACAATGAAGATCTAAAGATTGTACTTTCTATACTAGTTTTCCACTAACAGATAGAGAAAATGGCCACTTTCAATATGGTAACAGATGGGATTTATGACTCTTATCTTTCTGCTCAGACCTTACAACTAAATTCTTGGGTAACCAATTTCAGTTTTCTTTTCAATGATTGCTGTTATACGACATCACAATCCATGAAAAAAAAAACACCCATGATACAGAATGACTTGCATACGAATACTTTCTCTTTCAACCAAAGATAAGCTTGATACTACGTATTTCCCGGGTTGCTGATAATAAGCATTCCTTACGTAATAGCACTTTTTAACAAGTAACATAAACCACAACGTAATAAGCACTAAAAATCATAAAGTACGATAACTGAGAGTTGCGTATCTTACTTTAACATAATCAGCATGGCCTGGGCAATCGACATGAGCATAATGTCTTTTAGCGGTCTCATATTCCACATGGGCCTACAATACATCAGTTCCAGTGTCAAAAGAAAAAGAATTAGAAGTCAAGAGTGTCAACAAAAATGGCAAAACATCCATACCGTAGCAATAGTAATTCCTCTCTTTTTCTCTTCAGGGGCTTTATCAATTTCATCAAAAGCAACGGCCTTAGCCTTTCCTTCTTCTGCTAGGACCTAGAAAAGGGAATTCTTCTTGTGTCACTGATTGATTAGATAACTGAATGAGAAAAGGAAATGTAGCAGATGGAGGGAAGCAAAATAACAAGTACCAAGACTAACCAACCTTACCTTTGTAATTGCAGCAGTCAGAGTAGTCTTTCCATGATCAACATGGCCGATAGTTCCCACGTTAACGTGAGGTTTTCTGCAGGAACTCAGAAGATGTTATTAGATGAAATTATGAGAACAGAAATCGGCTGGTGTAATTTTCAGTTTCTGCTTGACATAGTCGACTGAGAGCGTATTGGAACAGCAATATGGGCCTAAGTAAAGCAGAATAGATATCAAGGATCCATATAGCTGACCACAGCTAATTCAGGGTTGATTCATTATTAATTATTTTGTTGATCATTTGGCATTTCTCCTTGATATTTATATTTCCATCCAACCAGAAAAGACAAACTCAAAAGTCTCCAAATTCCCGAAACAATATTCAAACCAGTACAAGTCTAGACACGAAAGAAATTTGCATCATTTAAGATGGAATTACAGAAGAAGACTCGCGTACATGCATACAGGAAGAAAGAAGCATACTCTCTCCTGATCAATTAAAAAAAAAGAAGCTGCAATGGGTGTTTGGTTAATCCAGAGGAAGTTTAATCTTATGTTTGAGTGAAGGTGGCTCTTAATACGAATAAGGAAGTTCTATTGTCAAAATAGAATTAGAGAAGAATCCATAAGCTTATTGGACGAAAAAGCAAAACAGCTATAATGGTATTCTGTTAATCTAGTGAAAGTTTATTTGTACATTCGAGTGAAGGTGACTCTTAAGATTAGAAGACCAAATTATCACAAGTCCGGGCATGAAAGGGAAACTGCAGCATCAAAAATGGAATTACAGAAGAACTCTGTCCAACATATATGCGTAGAGAAAGAGAAGCTAAAAGAGCACCATGGGTGTTCAGGCACTCCACTAGGAATTTAATGACTTAATCTAACATTTTAGTAGAGGTTGGCTCTTCAGAACAAATATATAATCACAAAAATGTGCAAGCTTACAGGAATTTAGCATCATTTAAATGGAATTAAAGAAGAATTATGTCCACTATAGACACGTATAGGAAGAAAGGGAAGGTCAGTACACAATACACACCCACCCCTTATCTCACACTAGCCTGAGGGCACTTCATACAAACCCTTCCTTTGCTCTTCATATCTCCATGCAACCAGAAATCTCAAATCGCCACAGTTTCAGGAAAAAGAGATCACATTGTTACAAGTCCAGGCATGAAGTGAATTTGCATAACTAAAGTGGAATTACAGAAGAGCTCAATCCAATATATACATATATAAAGAAACAAGCAGCCTGCTGTACGTGTGCTCAGGTACTCCATTCAATAAATCAACTGAACCTCAATCCAAAATTAGTCAGCGTCGGGCAAATGAATCCTCCATATACATCCCATAATAATGGAACTCATTTCATTCTAATACTAGATAATTTTCCTTCTGAGACAAATTAGGTATTCTCACCATACACCAATGTACAAGTCTCTAAACAATAAAAAATTCTCTACAAAAGAAAATATTAATCTTACAAGTGAAGGTGATCATGATCTCCACCATGGGTTGATTGGGTTCAATAAATGCAGGAGCTGAATTTGCATTTGACATTTCATCGAGTAAAACTGAGAACAAACAAGACTGATATATGTGTGATCGATACTCAAATCAATCAATCAACAACGACTTAGTTCTGAACTAAGCAGGTCAAGGATAAATATGTTCTATATACATTTCGCTCTATTCAAACTCATTTGCACCTCAATCCCTAACTAGTCGGGGTCGAGCGTTCATTCCAATACTAGATTGTTGCCTTTCAAGACAACTTAGCGGTTCTCGTGCTTATCACTACACTAATATACTAGTTCCTAGAGAATAACAATTTCATCTTCTTCTTTTTTTCCTTAACAAAAGATAATTTTAACCTTACGACCATAGGTGGTCATTGATGTCCGCTATGGGTTCAAAATAATGCAGAAGCTGCATTTGCATTTAATATTTCGTTTAGTAAAAACTGCAACCAAAACTAATATATTTGTGATCATACTAATCAGTCAATCAACTACATCTCAATCCCAAACCAGATGAGGTCGAACGTTCATTTCAATATTAAATGTTTGCCTTAAATTAGGGATTCTCACACTCATACGCTAATATACAAGTTCCTATGACCACTCAATCAATCAACTAAACTGCTTTATAAGTGATCATACTCCAATGACCAATCAATCAATCAACTAGGCCTCAACCCCAAAATAATCGGGCCGAGCAAATTTATTTTCTATATACATTCCTGCTCTATCAGAACTTCCTTTCAATACAATGCCACACAATTTTGCATTAAAAAAGCAAGTTTTATAAACACGTATTATTAAACTAATACACAATTTTCTAAATAAAAAAAATGTTTTAAATCTTACGTTCGAGTAAAAGTGGCCATGGATCTCCACCATTGGTGGTTCAAAAATGCGGGACTCTCATTTACATTAAACTGAGTGGGCGCCGATGCTCTACAGCAGGAGTAGTAGATTTGAGGTGAAAGTGTAAACAGACGCTTTGAATGTGAGCTTCTGAAAGCTACTGACGCCATTGGAGAAGAAGAACTAAAGCTGAGAAAATGGAGAAAGTGTAAATGTTTGGAGTTTTACAGGGTTTAGGGTTTTAGCTTGAAGGAGTAGGTGAACGACGCCGTTTGAATTACCTTTAATGGGCTTCAGCTTGCAGGCCGGGTTCAGTTAATTTGAGTTTAATGAGAGATAATGGGTTGGAACTTCGAACTATATGTGTTAATCGGGCTGGGCCGGTCCACTAACAATCCGGGTTTGACCCGGCCTGAACCGGGTCAGACCGATCCAGTAAGGGATGGGACGAATTGGCTAAAGTAGGGGGTTGTACCGGACGGGGTCGAACCTTTTTTGGTTACTGGTGCACCGGAACCCAACTAGCCCGGTTCAAGGATTTTAACTGTGTTCCAGCCTGGTCCAGCTCGTTTAGCTGTAATTTTTTTAAAAAAAAAAAAAAAGAAAGACGATTGTTGCCAACGGTCAAAATAAAAATGTTTGTTGGCCAATGGGCATTTTCTTCACTTTTAGCCATTTTGGCCTATCCCCTTGCTAAAATAGCCCATCTATCCTAATAATTGATAAATTATATTTTTAGCATTTCCTCTTCTTCATTTTTTCTCACTACTTGATCTCTTTTTTAACTTTAATTTTCTCTCAATTCCTTCTTGATTATTGAATTGCTTATTGCTCTCACGTTCTCTATTAATTAATATTTCAAGTTTTATCAATTATTTACTGTAGCAACTACAATATTATAATTATCAAGTGAAGTGTGGTTACTATTTTTTGTTAGGTTCAGGTTAAATCATGTCCCATGCTTCTAAAGTGCACTCACATATTTGGGAACACTTTGAGGTGGTAGAAAAAAAAGTAAAGTTTGCAATGTAAAGTGCAAAAAATGCGGTCGAGTCTTTAATGTTCGCCGAAAGTGGGAGGCACAGTTGGTTTAAGGAGGCATATCAAAGGTTGTCTTGAGCGTCATCCATGAATTAGTATTTAAGTTGATTTGAGACGATTTGTGTTATTTTGAATTTGTTAGACTTATTTAAGCTTAATATGTTATTTTATTAGACAAATTAATTTGAAGTATTGTTATGCAATGAATATATGAAATGAAAGTCTTTGAAGTTTGATCCTTACATATTGATCATATTAAATAATTTTATGTAGACACTTAATTTCAATTTTAAAATTTTAAATTCAAATATCAATTTTAAAACTTTAAATTTTAAAAGTTTAATTTTTTGCATTAAACTATTTATTTTATTATTTAAAAGTTTGCAAACACTTAAGTATCAATTACATTGGACAAGGATGGTTCGGTTCGGACATGATAAGCCCGAACCCAGTCGGGCCCAAAAAAACACGAAATATCCCAGCCCCAAACCCCAGCCATCTAACCAGCTCGCCCCAATAATCGGACTTGTTTTTCTATATCCAGCTTGTCCAGTAAACATTTATAGTTCAAACTATGAAAATTAAAAAATGGGGCATTTTTATATACACCAATTCTTGGTATAACCATTAAAGTTATACTCGCATTGCATATAATATTTTGGTAAAGTTCACCCACCAGATCTGAATTAGTTCAATCTTTTCACTGCAATTCTTCTATCTTTCAAATGCAATTTCAGAAACTCGAATCTGAAGTAGTTCAATCTCTTCAACGTAACTTCAGAAATTCAAATTTTTAGTAATTCAACCTATTGATGCAGCTTCAAATTTCAAATATTAAATTTTAAAACATAAAGTTGCTTTTCGAATTTCAACAATCTAATACACGATCCAAGCCCAATTATACTCCAAATGAGCTCAAATTTGAAACATAACTTTCAAAGAGTTTTAAGCTAAAATTATTTGTTATCTATGAGGTATGTTTATTTTTGTCCTTTAAATATACCGTTGAGCGTCTTTAGTCCCTTAAGTTTGCTTAAGTAGAACACCTTTGATCCAACTAACAAATTGGGTAAACTCTTGTTAAAAAACTAACGTATTCAATGAAAAACCCTTACAATGATTTTTCATGGGTGCTGAAGAAGGTGATCCAAAATGTACATTGAAAAGAAATATATATATTTTTTACTATTTTTCTTCTTTAGCTACAATCCATATAATATAGGAATACACCATGATAAATAGGTTGGTGCAACTCAGTATCCAAAGTTCAATCTTCATTTAATGAAAATACCAAATGATTGAATGAGAATCATCTGATTCGAACAAGTCTTAGGTTATTCTTAATCATTGTTTAGTTTATACAGTAGGTTTGCAAAAGATAATTATGATCTTTCTAAAGTATGATTTTGGTCTATCGATGACTATGGGTGGGCATCGGTCGGTTCAGTTCGGTTTTGAATATTATCGATTTTGCCTATCGGTTATCGGTTTACAAATATCATAACCCGATAACCAAACCGATAAGATATTGGTTATCGGTTAATCTGTTATCGATCATTATCGATTTACCCGATAAGATAAAATAACTAAAATAATTTCGCAATATATAAAACTGTCGAGTTATCAATTATCTTGAGCCAGAAGTCAAGAAATAGATCAGATTTTCGTTGTCTTTGACAACTTTATGATGCATAAATATAGGATTACAAAGGTGGAATGTAATATGATTGTATTGATAATAAAATGTGGAATATGATTCGTATGTTTAATTAGAAGTGAAAAAATTCTGAAAAAAAATTGGATAAAATAGTGAGACAACGTTACACAATCAAGTCTTTAAGCTACTGGTTATGTTATGATAATCTATATGAATATTTATCAGAAATTATGAATTGATAATATCATAAACTGGCTAACCCATGTATCAAATAAACAGAAATTTACTGCTTAGGATTCTTAATATTTCAAAAGAGAAACACTTGTTAAAATTATAAGTGTTTTATAATTTTAGATTTGTCCAAAAAGAGAGAAACACATGTCTAACCTGAGGGCGTGATGCGACTGATGAGTGACGCTGACCTGAGTCTTGACGGGCTGACTAGTGACTGGTGACTGGTGAGGGCGTGAGCCGTGAGGCGGAGAACTAGTGAGGGCGTGAGCCGTGGTGAGGCGGGGAACTGCTGAGGTTGGGCCGTATGGGTGCGGCGAAAAATTGAGAAACTGATAAAGAGAAACTGACTTACTGAGAATTGAGAAAGAATAGGGAAAATGAATTATGAAACCCTAGTATAGTATGTATATACTTAAGGGTAAATTAGTTAATTCTTATTGGGTTATCGGTTTTTACCCAATAACATAATTGCAAACCGAGCCCGAACCGATAACCCAATAAATTTTTTTTTCTACCCTTTTACCGAACTGTTAACCCAATAACCTAATACCGATAATCCAATAAATAATTAACGGTTCGGGTTATCGGTTTTACCCGATATATACCCACCCCTATCGATGACTATTATGAACAATAAATACTCAAGTATCACTCCATACTAGTTAGAAAGTTGCATCGAACTTCACTTTCATCTCATCTTCATCCAAACAATATATTCTATGCAAATCGAACTCATTCTAGGCTTCTTTTGATTCTTTGTTCAACATATTCAACATCTAACTTAGTTTTCTTTTTTGGTTTTCTGCTCAATCAAAACTTTTCTTCATAGGAATATGGTTTGTGATCGTGAAATTGGGGAAAATCGAGAATAAGGAAAAGAGTTTATCATCTACTGTTGGTCTATGTTTTTTACCAGTCAATTGAGCTGCTTCTTGGAAAATTATCATTAGTTTTTTAACCAAAGTTAACCAATTATGTTAGCTGGACCAAATATGCTCCATCTAAGCAAACTTAAGGGACTAAAGGCGCTCAGAGGTATATTTAAAGGGCAAAAATAGACCTGCTCTCATAGATAAAGGACAATTTTGGCTAAAAACTCAACTTTCATATATCATACAGAACAAATCTCAACCATCAAATTATCAAAATAACAACAAATTTAAAAAACACATTTTGCAACTAAGAAGAAAGTATAAAGAAGAAGAAAACAACAGTAAGGAAGAAGAGAAAAGTGTATGTATCTGATGTTATCCAAATATTACTAGTTAATATTTTTTTAAAGTGAGTATAAATTCAATGGGTGGCGCAAAACTAGGTGCCACGTGAAAATTTTATGAAAAATATTATGTGTTTTTTTCTTTAATGGGCCTTACATGGAGGAAATCTAGATTTGTTAGGGCCTCAATGTTGGTACCGACCACCGGGCACGACAAATATATATCTTTTATATGACAGTAGTATTTGGGCTAGCTTGCACTAAACTATAATGTTCTATTGGATATATTATATCTCTCACTAAGTAGATAATTTATATTATCAAGTAGAATGATAAGTGGCCTACATACAACTACTAATTTATAACTATATATCGAGTAAGATATGATTAAAAATAGGCAAAATACATAAAATTCTATCTGGACTTGTCCTCAAATCCATGTTCCACACCTGTTGAAAACGAAAATTTGTACACACCTAAACCTTTCAAAAGTGTATCGATTACACACCACTCTCGTGCTTGACCAGCTTCACAAAATGTGTGTGTACCACACACCAATATGCTCGTGACATGTGTTATTAACTTAAAAAAAATAAAAACACAGTTAAAATTACATATATAGCCCCTTCTTCATCTTCCCCACCATGGCTGCCACTATCATTGTTCGTGAGAACGATTTCCAGCAAGACCACAAAAAAAAATTAACTTACAATCAAAGGACCGAAAAAAAAGAACTTTTAAAAGCTTTGTAATTACTATTCCTTTCTGGATAGTGTCATAAAGGAATAAATGAGAAACAATTATCAAGCAGCGTCTTAATTAGATTTTCAACACTCTGCCACAAATTGGAAGAGATTACCAAGTAACCTTAACTAGTCAATCGAAATTGAGTTACAAGTTCAGTTCAACAATCCAAAATTAAGAAGATCCAGTTGAATTTTCAAGCTTTTTCAATAGCTCAACAATGGTGATTTTCTGAATTTTTTAACCAACCTTCGCAAAACCTGTGATAAAATTTTAAATCTAACAAAAATAAATAATTTTAAAAAAAACCCGGTTGGATATGGTTGTTGTTATATTGAGGAAGAAGCAAACTCGAAAATAAAGAAGATAAAGAAAATCAAATATTAACGCGGAAAATCCTTCAAATCAAACGTAAAATCCACGGGATCACAAAGATAAAAAAAACTCCAATATAACAATAAGAGGGTTACAAAAGTTCTCCCTTGTAGATCTTCTAAGAGAGGTTTCAGGAGCATTCGAAGTAGTTACCTAAGCAGGAATTTGTTGTTGATCAACCACAACTTCGTCAATTGGAGCATCTATAACATTTACACCATGATGATCATATTAATCTTGATCACTATCTTCATTATTGTCTCACATTCCTTCATGTGCAATAGATGCCTTAGCAATAGAAACTAGATCAATATCAACTAAGCTCCCATTACTCTGACAATCTATCTTCATAGCTTTGTCAATATCTTCAATAGTTGGTGTTCAAATACTATTGCATCACGACTTCTAATAAGTTTATGGTCAACTGGATCATAAAAATGATACCTAAACTCATCTTTACCATAACCTATAACGATGTGCAAAGGTTTCAGTCTTGTCGAGCGAAGCAACCACTAGTTGCCCTTAGTGCTCCAAAACACCCTTTCGCTTGCGTGAGCAAAGTCCCCTAGCGCCCAGAGCAAGCGCCTTTAGTGTTCCTGACTGCCTGCCTTTCGGCCTTAGCGTTCCAAACTGTTTTAAATAGATAAGGAGTAGGTGAGTGAGTGAGTCCTCACTGACCTGAGCGATTTCGATTCGGTGCCACGTAATGATTGAGAACTACGGCGGGACCGAAATGAATTTTGTTCTTTCACTGCTTATTTTTGACATCCAGTTCGATCTCTCATCTTTAGTAACATGCACACAAGATTTACACCCAAAAAACTCTCAGGTGATCATAAGAAACATCTTTGGCAAACTAAACTCTATCTGCGACATCACCATCCAAAGAAACAACAGGAGACAAATTGATAACATAGGCAACAGTGTTAAGTGCGTTCGCCCAAAATGTATTGGGAAGTTTAGCTTCGGAAAACAAACACCTAACTCTCTCTACTAGAGTTCTATTAATCCTCTCTGCCAAACTAATCAATTGAGGCGTCTTGGGCGAAATTTTCTGATGATGAATTCCTTGTTCCTTGCAATAGTTATCAAATGAACCACAATATTCACCATCATTGTGAGTGAATACATTTTAATTTCTTCCCTCCCTGTCTATAAGCTATGGCCTGAAATTCCTTAAACACGCCAGTGCTTGATCTTTATATTTCAAAGAATACGCCCAGAGCTTACGAGAATGATCATCAATGAAGGTCACAAAGTAAATTACACCACCTTTTGACTTTACTTTAAAAGGAATACACAAATCAGAGTGTACTGGCTCCAATAAATCGGGCTTTCTTGAGGGAGGATGGCTATGAAAGGAAACCCTTTTTTGTTTGCTAGCTAAATAATGGATACACCTTTTTTATCTTTGCTTGTTTCACTCCAAAAAGCAAACTTTTCTTATCCAAACACGTAATCCCCCTCTCGCTCATATGACTCAATCTTCTGCACAACAATTCTGATAAAGTGTCACTTTCCACAAGATTTATGGAGCCATTAAGAAAAGATCCATGTGTCACATATAAATGAACAGACTTGACTCCTCAAGCCATTACTAACGAGCCCTTGTTGAGCTTCTATTGGCCATTAAAGAGGGCATTATGGTTACCTTCATCGTCTAATCTTCCTGCGGAGATCAAATTGATAGGAAAGTCTAGAGCATGCTTGATATCTTGAAGAACTAACGTTGAACTATTATTAGTTTTCAAACAAACTGTGCCAACACCAAATACCTTAACTTCACTGGCATTGCTCATTTTTAACATTCCAGAATCAACAGGAGTATAAGATGAGAAAAAGTCTTTTCTTGGTGTGACATGTGAGGTAGTTCCAGAATCTACTATCCAGCTCGTCTCATGGATGCCAAATTGATGATGTTTTCATCATAAGCAAAAAGAAGGTCATCTCGAACAATAACAACAACAATGTTCTCATTATTTTCAACTTTCTTTCCTTCTCTAATGTCTTGCTTCAACTTGTGGAAAAACCTTTTGATGTGTCCTTTCTTGCCATAATGGTTGCATGTAATATAATGGTATTTGGACCTTGACTTACTTCTAATTTTACCTCTACTCCTCGAGCCTCTTATTTTATATCTCCCCGGGTCTTTTGTAACCAAGATAGCTGCTTGTGAGGATGGACCCTGAGATTTTCTCCTTACTTCCTCGTTCACCACACCACTCTTGGCATATTCCATGGTTACTTTACTTCCAGGAGCTGAATTTTTCAAAGAAACATAAAGAGTTTCTCAAGAGTCTAACAGAGTATTAAGAAGACAAGCCCTTGTATTTCATCATCAAATTAACTCCCATTCAAGACAGCCGATCAAGGACGCCCTTAAAATTATTTATTTGATCAAGGATATGTCTGCCTTCCTTGTATTTAAAGGTCATGAATTGCTTTAGAAGGAACAAGTTGTTGTTCCCAATTTTTGAAGCATAAAGAGTCTCTACCTTTCCCAACAATGATCTCACATATGTCTCATTTACAGTATGGTCGCGAGTATTATCTTCAACCCATTGTTGTATATATCTACATAATTGTTGGTGCTCAAAATCCCAATCTTCATCAGATATAGTCTTGAGTTTATGAGCTGCAAAAATGGGTAGATGCATCTTCTTCACGAACAACAAATATTTCATCTTGCTTCTCCAAACATTATAATTTCTCCCATTTAAATATACCATCTTGCTCATATTTACCTCCATTCTGTAACTATTCAGATAAATAATCAAGGTTTTAATACCACTGTTATGTCGAGAAAGAGACAAATCCGAAAATAAAGAAGAAAAAGAATACCAAATTTTAACGTGGAAAACCCTTCAAATCGAAGGTAAAAACCACGGGATCACAAATATCCTAAAACTCCACTATAACAATAAGAGGGTTACAAAAGTTCTCCAAATTGGCTACACAACACGTGTCAAGTACGGAAAGAGGACTAGCCACAAAACTAGAGCTGATGTTCGGGGCTTGAAATGAGATGTTGCGAGCCTCTAAATCCGATCTTCACCGTTCACATCAAAGAACAAGATGTTATGAACATTCAGTCCAAATTGCCGCCCGATCCAACGGTTAACAAATTGGAAACTGTGATTTGAAATTGGCTGGTCAGAATAAAATCTGCAGCAAAACAAATACTTTTTTTCTCTCTTCTCTCTTGATGAAAGCTCTCTAAAAAATCACTCTTATGTGCTTAAGTCTTCAAAGACTTGTACTAATTAGCATAGAGAAATTCTCCAAGGTTGTCCTATTTATAAATAATGAGTGGTGCTTTCTCTTAAAGCCAAAACCAACTCTAAATAAGAAAAAAAATCGAATCCAATTCCAAATAGGAATGGAAACCAAAAAAGAATCGGATTAGGCTATTGGGTCTTTGACTGGACAACATGGGCATGGGCTCAACAACTGCTGCATTACTTCAACAATGGAAGACGAGAGGGCCGAGGGGGTTAGCTGCGGGACGGGTTCTGGCTAGTTGTGTGTATGTGGTTGAGGATGTTTTTAGGTAAGGGACCCACATCCTTTTGTATATATTTCATAGCAGAATTGATGCGATTGGATGGAGTTAGACAATGAGATGCTAGGGGTGGTGGTTTGGGACATGGGTTGGGGTGGGAAGAGACAAGAGTGGGAGTGGTTATTTTCTTTTTCTTAAATTGGTGTAAAAAGAAAACAGTAAACAATGAAATAAAGCTCCTGACATCATTTTCTTTTGCATTCACGCACCTAGGCTAAGTGAATAACACATGTATGCCACGTAGTTAAAATGGTGTGTAATAGACACACTTGTAAAAGGTATAAATGTGTAAAATCATTTTCATAATTAACAGGTAGGTAATTTATCAAATAAGCAGTTACAACTCTAAGAAAAAATAATTTTGTTCTAAGGTTGGACATTTCATCCCCAATCTTAGGAGTCGAACTATCTACAAGAACTATATCAGCTACCTTACTAAGAATATGCTTTGCTTGAAAATTCCTCATATTTCTTTCTTATTTTGCTTGAACTCTTTATGAATTTAAAATTTATTTTAAATGACTTGTGTTTAAGTAAATAATGGGCTTCTTTGTAGGAAATAATATTCTATGGCCACTTACAATTTAAATAAAAATAAATAAGTATACAAAATACAAAGATAGGACCTCGGGCCAGGGAATGACCTATGTTGGGGGTGGGAGGTCACCGGAACCCATTAGTTTCGGCAAAAAGAGTGTATATATATTTCATACATATCTATTGTGATGAACCGATAAGTCATCTAGAGTTTTAAAACTTAAATATATGTTTCAAAGTTTTTGATAGCTCCTTTAAGCCTTCCTCGATTTGAGTGCGCAATCCGGGTATTTTTTTGGAAAGCTTTTATGTTAAAAAATTGATAAAATCTGAAATTTTGCCTTTAAAATATATTTGAGTTGACTTTGGATAATGTTTTGAGTAAACGGATCCGGATCCGTATTTTGATAGTTTCGTTGGGCCCGTATCGTAATGTGGAACTTGGACGTATACCCGGAATCAAATTCGGAGGTCCCTAGCTCGAGTTATCGCTTTTGCCGAAATTTGAAAGTTTAAAGGCTTAATGACTTAGAAGGTTGACCAATTTTTGGCTTTGTTGATACCGGGTTCGTATGTTAGTTCCAGAACCCGGTATAGGTCCATTACTATATTTATGACTTGTCTGTCAAATTTGGTGAGAAACGAAGTTGGTTTGACGTGATTCGGACGTCCTGTTGTTAAAATAGCAATTCTAAAGTTTCTTGAAAATCTCATTTGATTTGGTGCCCAATTCATAGTTCTAGGTGTTATTTTGGTGATTTGATCGTGCGAACAAGTTCGTATGATATTTTTAGACTTGTGTGCATGTTTGGTTTAGAGCCCCGAGGGCTCGGGTGAGTTTTGGATAGACTATAGAGTGAGTTTGGACTTAGAAAGATAAATGGTGTGCTTCAGTTCTAGTGCAAGCCTCTGATCTCGCAATTGTGAGGAACCCAGGTTCCTGTCTTGGTCGGAATTGCAAAGATGGCCGGCTCAGTACTGGATCACATTTGCGATCAAAGGGTCGCATTTGCAGGATGGCCACTATTCGCAATTGAGAACAAATCATCTCAATTGCGATTATAGCAGAAAATGCTGGGACTTAGCATTTGCAAAGAAAAACTCGTATTTCGCAATTGTGACATCTGCAACTAGTCAAATCTGAGTTAGACGAGATTTTCTCTCATTCTTCAAATTTTCAAAACTAGAAAACCCTAGAGGCGATTTTTCCAAGAACTCTTCTTCCCCAATTCATTGGTAAGTGATTCTAATCTATTTTCTTTCAATCTTCCATTAGACTTCATAAGATTTCAACCTAAAATGTAGGATTTTCATGGTGAAACTTGAGGGTTTGGGAAGAATTAGAGATTTTTGTAGAATTGGAATTTAGACCTCAAATTGAGGTTGGATTTCGGAATAAGTTACATAATCGGGCTCGAGGGTGAATGAGTAATCGGATTTTGGTCCGAATTTTGAGTTTGGACCAAGCGGGTTCGGGAGTTGACTTTTTTTTGTCTTTTTCAATAACGACCTAAATTGAACCTTTTTCATTTGTGGGTAGTTCCTAAGGCTTATTTTGAATCGTTTGGTTGATAATTTGCTAGATTTGGTTGGTTCAGAGCTTGTTTGAAAGGCAAAGCCGTGGTTGAGCTTTGAGTTGGTCTTTGGGGAGAGGCAAGTGTCGTGGTTAACCTTGAGTTAAGGGATTATGACTTGTTTGTCTATATTCTACATGTATAATTATTGGGTACAATGTATATGTGAGGTGACAAGTACTTATGTGTTGTTGTTGGGTCAAAGTATGCAGGTGAGACTTGTTTCTTGTAATTGAGTACTGTTTCCGAAGTTGAGGTTGGTATTGTGGAATTATTGTTGGCGTAAGGATTGCTCTTGCTCAATCAATCTCCCTTTTGTTATATGTTCATTGTTACATGGTAAGGAAGAGTGTTAATGCACGGAGGGTGATGTCGTGCCATATGTGAGTGTTAATGCACGAAGGGTGATGACGTGCCATATGTGAGTGTTAATGCACGAAGGGTGATGCCGTGCGATATTTGTGAGTAATGCACGAAGGGTGATGCCCTGCCGTATCTATTGATTTATGTTGAAAATGCGAGTAAAAACACGACGGATGATGCCGTGCTGTTATTATTGTTTCATAGTGAGGTTGAGAGTAAAATCACGAAGGGTGATGTCGTGCAGTTTTATTCATCTTGTTGGTTAAAGGTTTATTGATTGTCTCTTATTATCATTCACTGTTGTTGTTACAGTATCTTACACCCCTTATCGCATGTCCCCTCCCAATAATACTTGTTAATTCTATATTTGTTGTTATGTTGCTCCTACATTTCTGTCAGTACAAGTTTATTTACAAGGGTATTCTGTCATAGCCTCGTCACTACCTCGTCGAAATGTTAGGCGCCATCACGTTCCCGAAAGTGAAAATTCCGGATCGTGACGTCTATATATGCAGTGAGGACCCCTTAAATATTTTATGCGCCCCTCTATAATCACAAAATTTGGACCAAACAGTTGGTTTGTGGAAGTGCTTTAGTACCTTTATTCTTTTGAAGACAAAGGTTCATATCCTACCTCAAGCAATGCATGTTTTTTAATTTTATTTTTAAGGTAGTGCCTGATGTGTGGCTAGAATTCATGGTTTAACGCATTATGTGTCTTACATTTTATGTGCGTTAATGATAAAAATACACCTCGTTTGAGCATAATGGAGTCTATTTCATGTGTAGGTGAATTGGAGATGGAAGCCGAGCTAAATGGATGCATAAACGTCAAAAATACGCTCAAGAGTCAAAAAGGAGTGAACCTGGCTATAACCAGGCGTTTGGGTTGTAAAGTCTGGCCTAGCCAGGTGTTTAAGGGGCGTTTGGGCTGTAAATCCTGGCCTAGCCAGGAGTTTAAGGGGTGTTTGGGCTGTAAATCCTGGCCTAGCCAGGAGTTTAAGGGGTGTTTGGGCTCTAACGTCAGGTGTGGCCAGGCGTTAGCCGGGCGTTTGGCCTGTAACGCCTGATCCTCGATCCGACCCAGTCCTAGTTTTAAAGGCTTTAAGTGTTTTCCGGTTTGACTAGAAGTATCCTACACGTTTATGGTTTGTCCCACAACATATAAATAGACCCAAAAACACAACTTTGAAGATCTTTTGCCATTAGAGACAAGAGAAGATTGTGGAACACTACTCAGAAGATCAAAACATTGATTTTTACATCCTTTATTCCTTACTTTGTAATTTAATTATGCAAGTTATTTTGGATTTGATTACTATGAGCATGACTAGCTAATTTATTTAATATAAGATTTTGGTGGAACCCGTTGGGGGATGAACTTATTATGATATTAATATAGTTTTGGTTGGTTGTTAATCTCTATTTGTTCAACTACGTTCTTGTTGTGGTTAATTGAAAGGATCCTCAATTAGATGTGCCTATTTATTATGTATATACTTGAGAGAGAGTGCATATTTAGGTAGTTGTTTGAACAACATCACTCCCAGAGTATAGACGAAAGTTATAATCGAGGGTTTAGAGATTAGATTAGAAATAACGATACCTCGGGTGCAATCTAAAGTGAGCTGTAATGCAATCTAGCTAGAGTAACTCGAGAGAGTGCGTCTAGTAAATTATCATAATTACTTGAGAGATATTTATGGTAGCTAGAGTGTTCATGATTGATAGAGACAACTGATCAAAACTATAGGAAGTATCCAAGAAAGAAGTTCACCGACGGGGGAAATCATAACCTTAGACCTTTATTCTAATTGTTTACACCACATTGTTAGTTAATCTTTAGTTTATTAATTTTTCTTAGTAGAAGTAGTAAAACATTACCAATTGATATTCACAATTCTTGAGAAAGTTGATTAAGTAAAAGTTTAGTATTCTGACGGCTTGCTTGATACGTTAATTTCCCGTGGGATCGACTCTGGGCGTAATACCCCGGATTATATTTGCAACGCCCGTTTAGTCTTTCTATAAGACATAGTTGAGCGTGATCAAATTTTGGCGCCTTTGCCGGGGAATTAACGGTGTTATCAATTGGAGTTGGAAGAAATACAAAATTCTGAACTTCAATTTTCATTTATACATTAAAAGTTTAACGTTTGCTAACTTGGTTGTACATGTGCATGCCTAGAAACTCATCGAGAACTGGTGAATTATTTGAAGCCTTATCAGACCCCGAGAAAGTTTTCAAGGCCCTAAACCAGGCCAACCGGAAAAGCAAACAACAACCGTCAATTGAACAACTTGAACCCGACATGGAAGATCCAAACAACATGAACAACAATGGGGATTATGTGGTAGACGCAGTTGCGCAGATAGGGGCAGAGGCTCCTTTACATGACTGGGCACAACTCACAACAGAGAATTTGGCCACTGCAGTACTAGTCCCTCAAATATAGGCTGAATCTTTCTAGATTACAAATAATATGTTGCACTTGTTGCAGAACAAGAGACTATTCTCAGGGTCATACATCAAAGACCCCCAACAGTATTTGAAGAATGTCATGTCGATTTGCAAAACACAAAGGCAACCAAACATCACTCAGGAGGCAATAAAACTGTTGTTGTTTCCATTCTCAGTGACTGGAGCAGCCCAGACTTGGCTAAACTCACTCCCCATCAATTCCATTACCACATGGGAGGAGTTAGTTAAGCAGTTCGTGAACAAATTTCATCCACCTAACAAGACCGCTCAACAAACTGATGAAATCTTGAGCTTCAGACAGAAACCAGTTGAAACAGTGCATGAGACATGGGAACGATTTAAGGGAATGCTGGTTATCTGTCCACACTATTGTATTCCTGAGCAGATGTTGGGGCAGCGTTTTTATATTGGTCTGGCTGATATTGTAAAGGCAAATGTTGATGCTTCAGCTGGTGGAGCATTCTTGAGCAAAACATGGAGAGAAAGTCAGATCTTGCTTGATAAAATGGCGCAGAATTCAGAGTGGACAACCAGGAATGCACCCATTATTCCTGTCGTTCACTCAGTGCCCTTCAATCCATCCAATACTATTGCAGAGAACGTGTCCACCTTGATAATACAAATGAGCATATTAACTAAGAAGGTGGAGGAATCAGGGCAAAAGCAGCAGGTACACATCGTTGATACAACCAATGGGGGCCTATGCACATCTTTCATTAGTTAACCATTTGGTAATCAATGGAATGCAGAATGCGATCACCCTCCTTATCCAGAAAACATGAATTATGTGTCGAATTATGGAAGCCAGAGACAAGGGGGGCAGAACTGGGGTGTGACGACCCACAGGGTCATCACCCATGTTGTCACCCATTCCGTATTTTCGAGGCCTTGAAAACCTCATTTGTTTTTGCCTCGTTTAGTGTGCGCAGTTCGAGCGCCTAGCCGAACAGCTTAAATATGAGATTCTGTAAAAATGCTAAGATTTGATATTAAAAAAATGAATAACTTTGACTTCGATCAACATTTTGGGTAAACGGGCCCAAACACATAATTTGACGGTCCCGCAGGGTCCGTAGGAAAATATGGGACTAGTGCGTATTCCCAGAATCGAATTTCGAGGTCCCAAGTCCGAGAAATGAATTTTTGAGTAAAATTGTTTTCTGAAAATATTTAAGGAATTTGAAAGTGAAATCTGATTAGAAAGTGATGGTATCGGGCCCGTATTTTGGTTCCGGCGCCTGGTACAAGTCTTATATATGGTTTAAGACCTTTATGTGAAGTTTGGTTGAAATTGGATTTTGTTTGACGTGTTTCGGACTTAAAATGGAAAATTTGATGTTTTATGAAATTTGATAGAATGCATGGATTTTGAGACTTAATTCGATGCATATGATGTTATTTTGGCGATTTGATCACACGGATAAGTTCATGGGATGTTTTTGAGGTAGTGTGTATATTTGGTTTGGAGCTCCGAGGGCTCAGGTGAGTTTTGGATAGGCCACAAACTTCATTTTTTTTTTGCCTTGGAAATTTGCTGGTGTGGCTGTTCTGCAGGCCATCGCAAATCCGATCAAAGCCATCGCAAATGCGAAGGCATGCCTGGTCAGGCATGTTCTCAAATGCGAACCATGCCATCGCAAAATGTCCGCAAATGTGAACAATTCCATCGCAAATGCGAAGCCTCCCCAACCAGTGGCCTGAAATGCACTTAAACCGAAATTTTGACTCCATTTTCATTTTTCTCAAATTCAAACTCATTTGGGAGATTTTTCAAGAACAAGACTTCTTCCAAATCAATTGTAAGTTGGTTTTTACTCAATTATTTCAATCATTAATATCTTTTAACATGTTTTCGACTTAAAATCAAAGATTTCCATGGGTGAAATTGGGTGTTTTGGGTAGAACTTAGGTTTTTTCAAAAATCGGGGTTTGAGTGAGTGTTTGACCTCCGATTAGAGAGAGTTTTATATGGCTGGACTCGTGAGAGTACGAGGGTTTTGAAAATGTGGAATTTATCCGATTCTGAGGTGCTGGCCTGAGGGGCGTTTTGGTCATTTCAACTAATTTCGCGTCGTAACCTTGAATTTAATATTAGAATCAATTGCATGAGATGTTATTTACAATATGAAATTTATTTGAATAGATTCGGTCTATTTGGAGTCGGATACTCGTGGAAAACGTGTGATTTCAAGTTGATTTTTAGTCGACTCAAGGTAAGTGGCTTGTCTAATTTTGTGTGGGGGCCCTTTCCCTTTAAGATGTGATGTTTGGTAATTGAATGCCTTGTACGTGAGGTGACGAGCGCGTACTTGTGCTAATTGTTGTAAATCCAATTTTACTTTAAATATTTAGACTGAGTTTCTTTCTTACCTGTTTTACTCTACTTGCAATCATAGTCTATGTTAGCTTAGAAGGGCATGCCTAGCTGCCCCAAATTACATGTTTTGCTTAGATTGCTTTAAATTGTACTACGTGAAGTATGTTGGGATAGAGTTACTTGTTGCTTTGTATTTTTGCACTTTAAATCTGAATGTCTTCTTGTTGGATGCATATTTACTTTGGGACTACGGGACAGTATCCCCGGAGACCCCCCTACTTATTTACTTTGGGACTACAGGACAGTATCCTGGGAGATTCCCCTGCTTATTTACTTTGGGACTACATGACGGTATCCTGGGAGATTCTCCTGCTTATTTACTTTGGGACTACGGGACGGTATCCCGGGAGATCCCCCTGCACTTTGATAGTTGGACTACGGGACGGTATCCCGGAAGATCCTTTGAATATATATGATGGACTACGGGACGGTATCCCGGAAGATCCTTTGGCTATACATATGATGGACTACGGGACGGTATCCCGGAAGATCATTTGAATATATATGATGGACTACGGGACGGTATCCCGGAAGATCATTTGAATATACATGATGGACTACGGGACGGTATCCCGGAAGATCCTTTGGATATACATATGATGGACTACGGGACGGTATCCCGGAAGATCATTTGAATACATATGATGGACTACGGGACGGTATCCCGGAAGATCATTTGAATATACATGATGGACTACGGGACGGTATCCCGGAAGATCCTTTGAATATATATGATGGACTACGGGACGGTATCCCGGAAGATCCTTTGAATATATATGATGGACTACGGGACGGTATCCTGGAAGATCCTTTGAATGTATATGATGGACTACGGGACGGTATCCCGGAAGATCCTTTGAATATACATGATGGACTACGGGACGGTATCCCGGAAGATCCTTTGAATATACATGATGGACTACGGGACGGTATCCCGGAAGATCCTTTGGATATACATATGATGGACTACGGGGCGGTATCCCGGGAGATCCTTTGGATAATACATATGATGGAGTACGGGACAGTATCCCGGGAGATCCACTGGGCATTTGAGAAAAGGACTACAGGACAGTATCCTGGTAGATCCTCATTGTTACCATTGTTATTATGCTGTACATATTCCGGGTTTACTCTATTCTTGTGCTTAGTTATTGCCTTGTTTGACCTGTCTTATTTCACTTTTGTACTCATTATTGCCGCCTGTTTTCATACTGTAAATTCCTATTATATTTTTTGATCTCAGTATGGCCCTGACCTTCCTCTTCACTACCCGACCGAGGTTAGGCTTGGCACTTACTGAGTACCGCTGTGGTGTACTCATGCCCTTTCCTGCGCATGTTTTTCATGTGCAGATCCAGGTACCTCCACTCAGGCGCACTATCCCCGAGGTTGAGAGATATAACAGAGACTTTGAGGTATATTTGCCGCGTCCGCAGACCAGGAGTCCCTATCTTATTCCAGATTTTGTGAAAAGTGTATCCCTCCTTTCAGTTGTATAGTTATTCTGGAATTAGAGCAGTGTATTACATTCTGTTAGCCTGTGGTTCCCGTGAGTTTCCGGGTTTTGGGGCGATATTGTAGACTTCCGTATTATTTTGGGTTGTATATTCCAAGTGGCTTTTATATACAATTTTCCTTTTTGATCGTTTAGCATTCTTTTACTTACTTATTTCCGCAATTATGTTGTTATTCCGCATTGTTAGGCTTACCTAGTCATAGGGACTAGGTGCCGTCACGACATGTTCACGGAGGGAGAACTGGGGTCGTGACATGGGGTCAGAAAGTTCAACCGTATAGACCACCTCACCAACATCAGAACAATGGAAACATGGGTGTCATGAGACCACAAGGTAATGCAACACCATATCAGAGGCCACAAGGTTATAACCATCAGATGCAACAACATGCATACTACCCTCCTCAGCATCAACAGGGGGGAAGGCAAGAAGATGGGTTCTCCAGGTTAGAAGCTATGATGCAACAGGTTATTGGGTCAAATGCCAAAATCAGTAAGAGAGTAGATGTACATGATGCAGCTATTAAAAATATTGAAGTAAAGTTGGGCCAGATATCTATGGCAGTGAACAATCATCCTCGTAGGACTTTACCTGCAGATACTCAGGTATATCCTATGGACCAGGGCCCAAGGCAGCTGATGGCAGTGAGTCTCTGCAATGGCAGGGACTTAGACTTGGAACTGGAGATAGCTCGTGAAAGCAGGCAGGCCGAGACACTGGTACCCATGCCGATTGAACTTGATGATTCAACAAACTTGACCAAGGTAACAGTACAACCCACTGAAGGAGAACCCAGTATGCAGAGTGAGGCTGAAAAAGAAGTGGAGATAGCCCATGAGCCGGTAGTTGAGGTGGTGGCAGAGAAAGAAAAGTCCCAAATCACTGGGAAAAAGAGACTGCCAGCTCCATTCCCTCAGAGGCTGGCCAAATATCAAAAGGATGAACAATACAAAAAGTTCTTGGACATGCTAAAGCAAATACAGGTAAATATCCCATTGATTGATGCGCTGAAGGAAATGCCTGGTTACGCTAAAATGATGAAGGACTTGATGTCCATAAAATTTGACTTCCAAGATCTGGTTACTATCACCCTTACTCAGACTTGTAGTGCGGTAGTGATGCGTCCTATTGCTGAAAAGTTGTCTGACCCAGGGAGTTTTACAATTCCTTGTAC
>ML391238.1:0-11782 GCA_005239525.1 Nicotiana knightiana
ATATATATATATATATATATCTTGTAAAAAAATGTCAACCCGTTCAATATTTATGTACCACGATAATTCCACGGAAAAACACTAAACATGAAGAAGTTATATTGGAAACAGGGAAGGGCTCATGTAAGAAGACAACTTGGTGGTGCATAGATACTCGTCACCTAACCTATACACCACACACCTGAAATTTCACATAACAATTAAGTTGGGGATTCCTATTCCCTCAAGTCAAGGTTAAACCAAGCACTTACCTCGATCTAACAAGCACTTCACTGCTCTAGCACTGCCTTTCCTTTAGAATTTGCTTCTAACCCGCTCGAATCAAATCACAATTTGTTAAATGTTATCAATCATAGCCTAAAGGAATCATCTTTATTGAAAAGAAATGGTCTTCCTAAGTTTTCCTATTCAAAATTCAAAAATCGACCCCGGACCCGCTTGGTCTAAACTCGAGGTTCGGACCAAAACCCATTTACCCAATCTCCCCCGAGCTCGGATATAAAACTGGTATTGAAATTCGACCTCAATTCGAGGTCCAATTCCCCAAAATTTGAAATTTCTAAGTTCTACCCAAAAACCAAATTTTTACCATGAAAAGTCTAGATTTTTTGGTTTTAATATTGTTAAAAGTTGTTAGAAATTGAAAGAGATTAGTTAGAGATCACTTACCAATGGTTTGGAGAAGTTTGGGTCTTTGGAAAATCGCCTATGAATGTTTAGGTTTTTAGAAAATTGGAAAAGAAGGCAAAATCCCGTCAAAAAACTGATATAACAGGCTGCGGGTCTCGCATTTGCGAACTGGGGTTCGCATTTGCGAACCCTGTGCTTTATGGAGAGATATCGCAAATGCGAATAGGACCTCGCATTTGCGAACAGGGCCCTTCGCATTTGCGACCCCAGGACATCGCATTTGCGAGATCTGAGGCTGGCCATTAGCTTCACATTTGCGAAGTCCGACCTCGCATTTGTGAGATCTGAGACCTACACACCAGATGTTCAGCTGTTGGTGTATTTTTCGAAGTCTAGACACTCCGTAGCCTACCCAAAACTAACTCGAGCCTTCGTGGCTCCAAACCAAACATGTACACTAGTCTGAAAATATCATACGGACTTGTTCGCGCAATCAAATCATCAAAATAAAATAAAAATCTACAAATTTAGCCTCAAAACTCAAGATTTCCTCAAGAACACTCAAATTCCTAACTTTTCAACCGGATGAACGAATTACATCAAATCAACTCCGATTCTCATGAAACTTCACAAATAGGGCTTACAAAACATAACAAACTTGTTCCGGGCTCCGGAACCAAAATACGGGCCCGGTATCATATATTTCACATATTATTTCATTTCTTTATTTCTTGAATTAACCAGCAGAACAATTTTTGTTAAAATTTTTTTTCTAAGGCTTCGGACATCGGAATTCATTTCCGGGCATACGCCCACGTCCCATATTTTACTGCGGACCTCTTGGGATCGTCGGAACACAGATCTGGTCCGTTTACTCAAAATGTTGACCAAAATCAGCTATAATCAAATTTTGACTCTAGAAATTACTATTTCTCATATTTTCACATAAAAGCTTTTCACTTTGACGCCCGGACTGCGCATGCAAATTGAGGTATTTAAAATTAACCTTTTTGTGGCTATTAAGCCTAGAATGGAGTCTAAATTCATAAAATGACCCCTTGGGTCATCACAATCTCCACCTCTAAAACAAACAATCGTCCTCGAACGGACATAGAAAATTACCTGAATTGGCGAACAAGTGTGGATATCTACTTTGCATGCCCGACTCAGACTCCCAAGTAGCTGCTTCAACGGGCTGGCCTCTCCACTGCACTCATACTGAATGATAACTCTTAGACCTCAATTAACGAACCTGCTGGTCTAAAATGGCTACCGGCTCCTCCCCATAAGTTAAGTCCTTGTCCATTTGGACAGAGCTGAAATCTAACACGTGGGACGGGTCACCATGATATTTCCGGAGCATAGACACGTGGAATACCGGATGAACTGAGGATAACCCTGGAGGCAACGCAAGTCTATAAGACACCCCCACCCTATCAAGAATATCAAACGACCCGATATACCTAGGGCTCAACTTACTCTTTCTTCCAAACCTCATAACACCCTTCATGAGAGATACATGAAGTAATTCTCTCTCTCCAACCATGAATGCCACATTACGAACCTTACGATCGGCATAACTCTTTTTCCTAGACTAAGCCGCACGAAGTCTCTCCTGAATAATCTTGACCATATCTAAGGTCTCCTGAACTAAGTCTGTAGCCAGTAACCGAGCCTCTCCCGGCTCGAACCATCCAACTGGCGATCTGTATCGTCTACCATATAATGCCTCATAAGGAGCCATCTGAATGCTCGACTGATAACTATTATTATAAGCAAACTCCGCTAACGGCAAGAATTGATCATACGAACCTCCAAAGTCAATAACACAAGCACTGAGCATATCCTCCAAAATCTGAATGGTACGCTTCGACTGCCTGTCAGTATGAGGATGATATGCTGTGCTCAACTCCACTCAGGTACCCAACTCACGCTGAACTTCCCTCCAAAAGTGCGAAGTAAACTGCGTGCCCTGGTCAGAAATGATAGACACGGGCACACCATGAAGGCGAACAATCTCCCGAATATATAACTTAGCCAACCGCTCCGAAGTGTAAGTACTCACCACAGGAATTAAATGTGCTGATTTAGTCAGCCTATCCACAATAACCCACACTGCATCAAATTTCCTCTAGGTCCGTGGGAGTCCAACAACAAAGTCTATAGTGATATGCTTCCACTTCCACTCGTGAATCTCTATCTGCTGAAGCAAACCACCGGGTCTCTGATGCTCATACTTTACCTGCTGACAATTTAAGAAATGAGCCACATAAGCTACAATGACCTTTTTTATCCTTCTCCACCAATAATGCTGCCTCAAATCCTGGTACATTTTGGGTTGCACCTGGGTGAATCGGATACTTAGAACTGTGAGCCTCTTCAAGGATCAACTCACGAAGGCCATCAACATTAGGTACACATATACGACCCTGCATCCTCAAAACACCGTCATCTCCAACTGTAACCTTCTTGGCACTACCGCACCGAACTGTGTCCCTAAGAACCATCAAATGCGGGTCATCATCCTGTCGCTCCCGAATACGCTCAATTAGAGAAGACCGTGCGACTGTACAAGCTAGAACACTGCCGGGTGAAACATCCAACCTCACGAAATGATTAGCCAACGTTTGAATATCTGAAGCTAAGGATTTTTCACCGACTGGAATATACGCAAGGCTGCCCATACTCACTGCCTTTCTACTTAATGCATCGGCCACCACGTTGGCCTTCCCCGAGTGATATAATATAGTGACATCATAATCCTTGAATAACTCTAACCATCTCTGCTGCCTCAAATTTAGATCTTTCTGCTTGAATAAGTACTGGAGACTGCGATGGTCACTGAAAACCTCACATGGCACGACATAAAGATAGTACCTCCAAATTTCAATACATGAACAATGGCTGCAAACTCTAACTCATGAATAGGATAATTCTTCTCATGGACTTTCAGCTGCCGAGACGCATATGCAATCACTCTTCCATCCTGTATCAATACTACTCCAAGTCCAACTCGGGAAGCATCACAGTACACCGTGAAAGAACCAGAACCTAATGGTAACACCAACACCGGTGCTGAAGTCGAGGCTTTCTTGAGCTTCTGAAAGCTCGCCTCGCACTCGTCTGACCATTTAAATGGGGCACCTTTCTGAGTCAACTGAGTCACTGGGGCCGCCGTAGATGAGAACCCCTCCACGAAACGACGGTAGTAACCCGCCAAACCCAAGAAGCTCTTGATCTCCGTGGCTGTAGTGGGTCTAGGCCAGTTCTTGACTGCCTCTATCTTCTTAGGATCAACCTGGATACCCTCATCTGATACGATATGGCCCAAGAAGGCTACTGAATCTAACCAGAACTCACATTTTGAAAACTTGGCATACAACTGATTATCTCTCAAAGCCTGGAGGGCTATACGGAGGTGCTGCTCATGCTCTTCCCGACTGCGAGAGTATATTAGAATATCATCAATGAACACGATCACAAAAGAGTCCATATGGGGCTTGAAAACCCGATTCATCAAATCCATAAAAGCTGCTGGAGCATTAGTCAGCCCAAAAGACACAACCAAAAATTCATAGTGCCCATACCTCGTCTGAAAGGTTGTCTTAGGAACATCGGACTCCCTAATCTTCAGCTGATGATAGCCCGACCTCAAATCAATTTTTGAAAACATTCTAGCACCCTGAAGTTGATAAAATAAGTCGTCAATTCTTGGCAACAAATACTTATTCTTGATAGTAACTTTATTCAGCTGCTAGTAATCTATACACATCCTCATCGAACCACCTTTCTTCGTTACAAACAAAACCGGTGCACCCTAGCACGAGACACTAGGTCTGATGAAACCCTTATCTAGCAAGTCTTATAACTGTTCTTTCAACTCCTTCAATTTTGGTGGGGCCATCCGATATGGAGGAATGGAAATGGGCTGAGTGTCCGGAGCCACATCAATAAAAAAATCAATGTCCCTGTCGGGTGGCATCCCCGACAAGTCTACAGGAAATACCTCGGAAAACTCACGAACGATAGGAACGTACTCTATGGAAGAAACCTCGGCATCGGAGTCACGAATATGAGCCAAATAAGCCAAACACCATTTCTCCACCATGCGACGAGCCTTCGCATATGAAATCCCTCGGCTGGGAGAATGACCAGGAGTCCCTTTCCATTCTAATCGAGCCAACCCCGGCAAAGCTAAGGTAACTATTTTGGCGTGAGAGTCCAAGATGGCATAATAGGGCGACAACCAATTCATGCCCAATAATCGACCATGTCTAGAAGTAAAATATCCACACTAGTTTCAAGACCTTCAATGACTACTATGCACGAACGATACACACGATCTACTACAATAGCATCCCCTACCGGTGTAGACACATAAACATGAACACTCAAGGAATAACGGATCACATTCAAATACGAGGTAAAATAGGATGAAACATAAGAATAATTAGACCTCGAATCAAACAAAACTGAAGCAGCTCTATCACAAACTGAGATGATACCCATAATAACAGTGTCGGAGGACTCTGCCTCAAGCCTGGCTGGAAATGCATAAAGTCGGGGCTGGGCCCAGCCACCCTGAATCACACCTCTGGGAGGACCTCCACCTCTAGCGGGATGGCCTCCACCCCTAACTACCTGACCTCCACCTCTAACATTTTGGCCCCTACCTCTAACTGGCTGACCCCTACCCCTGGCTGGCTGGCCAGGTGGTACCGGAGCTGGAGCAGGAACTATAGCACGAGAACCCTGATGCTGAAACTGATTACCTGCATATTTTGAACAAGTCCTCCGGACATGCCCATATTCACCACACTCAAAACATCCCTCCTGATAATCAAGCTGACTCGGGCGAACCTGCTGACCACGATGAAAACTCTGCAGAGGAGGTTCTCTAATAGGAGTTGAAGGAGCACTGTAGACTGGCTGAGCAGAAGAAGGCAGATAAGAACCACGACCACCCGAAGTACCATGCGAAGCCTATAGTGCCGAATGAAATGGCATGGAAAATGGCCTCTGCTAAATGAAGTCCCGCCTCCAGATGAGGCACCACTGAAACCACCGGAATAGTGAGGTCTCTTTTCAGACCCCTGACCTGCCATCCCGATAACCGACTCAACCCTCTTAGCCACGTTAGCTGTAACCTGAAAAGAAATCTCTGTCCCTGCCTCCTTGGCCATCTGCAGCCTGATGGGCTGAGCAAGGGCCTTAATAAACCGTCTGACCCTCTTTCTCTTTGTGGGCAACACAAGAATAACATGTCTAGCCAAATCCACGTAATAAGTCGCATACTAGGTCACTGTCATGCTGCCCTGTTGAAGTCGCTCAAACTGACGACGATTCTCCTCTCGAGTAGTAACAGGAAAAAACTTTTCCATAAAGAGATGAGAAAACTGATCCCAAGTCAAGGCAGGCGACCCAACTGATCTAGTCAACAGATAATCCCTCCACCATTTCTTCGCGGAACGAGTCATCTGAAAAGCAGCAAAATCGACCCCGTTGGTCTCCAAAATGCCCATATTACGCAACACCTCATGAAAACTATCCAGATATTCCTGAGAGTGCTCTAAAGTAGCACCACTGAAGTGAACATGGAAAAACTTGATAAACCTGTCCAGTCTCCACAAAGCGTCAGTGGACATAGCTGCCCCATCAACAGGCGGCACTAAAGCAACTGGCTGAATTACCCCAACCAGATTAGCTGCTGGGGTCTGAACCTGAGGAGTAGCCTGATCAGGAGTAACGGGAGTCTGAATCCCTCCTCCAGCCCTAGATATGGTCGCTGCCACGGGGAGGGTGCCAGTCTGGGCCACACTCTCCATGATGCTTACTAAACTAACTAAGGCGTCCTGAAGCACTGGGGTGGCAATAAACCCCTCTGGGACCTGAGCCGGTCCCACTGGAGCGGTCTGAGCGGGAACACCCTCATGAATCTCAACCTGGAGCTCCGCAGCTGGGGTTGTTCTCTGAGCAACAGGCTGTGTCCTGCCCCGGCCCCGGCCTCTGACGTGGCCTCAGCCTCTGCCCCTAGTAGGAGCCGTTGCTGCTGCTGGAAGACCAGATGATTGGTCAACAGAAGAGGAAGCACGGGTTCTCGCAATCTGCGAGAGAATAGAAGAATTCATTCAGTATTTTTTGAAGATAACAAGAATCGCACGATAGAATAAAAATACAAATGGAGTTGTTTCCTAACTCGATAGCCTCTAAAGGATAAGTACAGACGTCTCCGTACCGATTCTTCTGACTCTAACAAGCTTATTCGTGAATTGTGAGACCTAAGCAACCTAGTTCTCTGATACCAACTTGTCACGACCCAAATTCCCAACCTTAGGGATCGTGATGGAGCCTAACACCACGCTTGCTAGGCAATCCAAGGTTAGAATTCGATTAGCTATTTTCCTTTGATTACTTACTTAAGAACAATAAAATAAATTTAAAGTAAACCAAGACTAATGGTTTCCAATGAATAACTCCAAGTATAAATAACTAAACCAATAAATAAACCGAGGCACGAACTAATCATATAAATAACTCTAAGACTACCCCAGGGTCTGGTGTCACAATTCACGAACTTCTAAAGAATACTACAACAACTGGGCGGAAAGAAATATTATAACTATTTTGAGAAAATATAAAAAAATAGTCTCTACGAACTAAGAGAAGACTCTCGGGATCTGCGAACACCGGCAGATATACCACGTGTCTCCGGATAATGGATAGCTGCTACTAAAAATCTCTACTGCTGGCTGGTACCTGGATCTGCACAAAAGAGTGCAGAGTGTAGTATCAATACAACCGACCCCATATACTGAGTAAGTGCCGAGACTAACCTCGACGAAGAAGTGATGAGGCTAAGGCGGAGAAATTATAACTTAACCTGCAACAAAATATATAATAGAGCAAGGAAACAATTCTACACAAATAAGAAAGATCAACTCCAACAATCAATCAAATAACTCAATCAGTTATTCCAGGCCTCAGCTGTAACCAAGATCTCACATAAATTTCCAAACTTTACTTTAAAACAACCGTACGTGCATAATATGAGAAACAGTAGAGTAAAACAATAAGTTTTCAAATCTGTAAGTTTCAAATCTGTAAGTTTCAAATCCTTGAGTTTCAAAAACCAACAATTTTTTTTTGAAATCCAGTAAAACATAAGTATCATCTCGTATCACTGTCTTGTTGCGGCGTGCAACCCGATCCCACCTGTCCACCCTTATCACTATAATTTATTTCGCCTGTCCACCCTTATCACTATCATTTTATTAAACAGAAAACTATACTTCTCATAAACTCATCAATGTTATCGCAAAAATGAAAGCAACATGAACATATATATATATATATATATATATATATATATATATATATATATATATATATATATATATATATATATATATATATATCGTAAAACAATGTCAACCTATTCAATATTTATATACCACGATAATTCCACGGAAAAACAGTAATACTTCTCCAATAATACTTGCAACAAGACTTAACAGTAAGTCACCAAGCCAAGTACCAAAAAAAAAAAAAACAATGAACATGAAACAATTAAACATGAAGAAATTATACTGGAAACAGGGAAGGCATCATGTAACAGACAACTTGGTGGTGCATATATACTCGTCACCTCACCTATACACCACACACATGAAGTTTCACATAACAATTAAGTTGGGGATTCCTATTCACTCAAGTCAAGGTTAAACCAAGCACTTACCTCGATCTAACAAGCACTTCACTGCTCTAGCACTGCCTTTCCTTTAGAATTTGCTTCTAACCCGCTCGAATCTAATCAAAATTTGTTCAATGTCATCAATCATACCCTAAAGGAATCATCTTTATTGAAAAGAAATGGTCTTCCTAAGTTTTCCTATTCAAAATTCAAAAATCGACCCCGAACCCGCTTGGTCTTAACTCGAGGTTCGGACAAAAACCTGTTTACCCAATCTCCCCCGAGCCCGGATATACAATTGGTATTAGAATCCACCCTCAATTCGAGGTCCAATTCCCCAAAATTTGGAATTTCTAAGTTCTACCCAAAGACCAAATTTTTACCATGAAAAGTCTAGATTTTTTGGTTGTAATTTTGTTAAAAGTCATTAGGAGTTGAAAGAGATTAGTTAGAGATCACTTACCAATGGTTTGGAGAAGATTGGGTATTTGGAAAATCTCCTATGGAGGTTTAGGATTTTAGAAAATTTTAAAAGAAGGAAAAATCCCGTCAAAAAGCTGATATAACAAGCTGCGAGTCTCGCATTTGCGAACCCTGGGCTTTCCGGAGAATATTGCAACTGCGAACAAGACCTCGCTTTTGCGAACAGGGCCCTTCGCATTTGCGACCACAAGACCTCACATTTGCGTGATCTGAGGCTGGCCATTGGCTTCGTATTTGCGAAGCCCGACCTCGCATTTGCGAGATCTGAGGCCTGCAAACCTGATGTTCAGCTGTTGGGGTATTTTTCTAAGTCTAGACACTCCGTAGCCTACCCGAAACTCACCCGAGCCTTCGTGGCTCCAAACCAAACATGCATCACTCCAGTTTGAAAACATCATACAGACTTGTTCGTGCAATCAAATCATCAAAATAACATCAAAATCTACAGATTTAGCCTCAAAACTCAAGATTTCCTCAAGAACACTCAAATTCCTAGCTTTTCAACCGGATGTTCGAATTACATCAAATCAACTCCGATTCTCATGAAACTTACAGATAGGGCTTATATAACACAACAAACTTGTTCCGAGCTCCGGAACCAAAGTACGAGCCCGATATCATATATTTCACATAGTATTTCATGTATTTATTTCTTGAATTAACCAACAAAACAATTTTTTTCAAAAATTATTTTATAAGGCTTGGGACCTCGAAATTCATTTACGGGCATACGCCCACGTCCCATATTTTACTGCGGACCTCCCGAGATCGTCGGAACACAGATCCGGGTCTTTTTACTCAAAATGTTGACCAAAGTCAACTATATTCAAATTTTGACTCTAGAAATTACTATTTCTCATATTTTCACATAAAAGCTTTCCGGTTTCACGCCCGGACTATGCACGCAAATCAAGGTATTTAAAATTAACCTTTTTATGGCTAGTAAGCCTAGAACGGAGTCTAAATTCATAAAATGACCCCTTAGGTCATCACATGGGGCCCAGAACATACTCTAGTACAGAAACCTTCTTCCCAGGGTTAACATTGTAGGTTCTTCCAGTTCTTGGTTAGTATTCTAATCAGGCGGTACCTTTTGCCCTTTTGTTGGAATTACCTCTGTTATCCCATCTGATCGGGCTCCGAACCCAGTCCCTGGTCAGTAACCATACTTCATCAATTTTTCAAATTTCCATTTTCGACCCACACGATGACTGCATATTGTGATCCTGTTCCTTTTTCCCCATTTATGTTGCTTGCATGATCTAGACTACATGAAAAACGACCGCATACAATCCTTTTATTAGAGGAACCACGTGTTACAAGTAAGCTGACCGTCTCTCTTCCCCATGTACCACAATTTCTTTGCAATCCCATTCGGATTTCACATTGATAGAGAGTGGAATGGACTTCCTTTGCCATATGTGTCCAGGTCCATCCTAGTAGTAGATTGTATGAAGACGATACATCCATCACCTGGAACAATATTGGGAACTCGACTGGTCCGATTTGCAAAGCTAAATAGATTACTCTAATGACATCCTTCTGTCACACAAACCCTTATTCTCACTTGGCTCTCTTTTACTTCCCTCAAGTTAATGCCTAATTCCTGCAGAGTAGAGAATATAGAATGGGTAAATGATTATTCCACATCCCCGATCGAGAAGTACTTGAGATACGACTTTGTCTCCACACTTGAAAGTGATGTGCAGAGCCTTGTGGTGATCCATTCATCTAATGGAAATAGTATCAATGAGATGTTTTGTCAATGAAAGGATAATACACAATATAAGAAAGAAGAAATTTTATAGCTTGGCCTTTTAGAGAAAAAAAGCTACTAATATTAAATTCATAAAACACTATCAAATTAGCCAAATGTTACTAATATGTCACGACCCTGTCACGACCCTGTCACGCCCCAAAATCGAGGGACAAGACCGGCGCCTAACCGAATGAACCCGGTCAAGCGAACCTGATTTGTCTTTCCTACCCAACGCGTTTCCCCGTGTTTATAGCATACATTATATATGTGAAACAATGAGATAAGCTTAAAAGTGTGTGATTACCACAATAAATCCAATTTTTCCTCATTTTACATTATTATACTAGATTTCCCAAAACATACATAATAGATACAACACTTCCCAATACGGACCACGATTACGAGCAAAAACAACCACTGCCCAATATATATATATACACCCACATAGTGTCTATGGAGCCTCTAAGATTACTAGGAGTTTATACAATACTTGCCGGCAACAAGGCCCCGCCTATACCTCACAATACATAATATACTCAAAAGGAGATGGCATGAACTACACATGGCCCCGAGAGGAAGTGGGGCTCACCAGTACAGCTGAAAAAGGATGAGAAGAAGGCACCACTAACGGCGAGCTGAGCTACTTGCTATGGACCCACCTACATCCATATAAAAGATGTAGTGCCCCCGGCAAAAGGGACGTTAGTACTGTGTAATAGTACTAGTATGTATGAAAAAACATTATCCCAAGTACAATCAAACAATACACAAATAAGAGACAGTAATAGAACCAATCAATCAATGCACGTGGAAAGAAACAACCAAAATCAACAAGTTTCACAATCTCTCCTTTTCCCTTTTTAACATCACCATATTCAAGAGTTTCATAGATTTTCATTTCAATAGTGATAATGATCACATTCCATCCTTATTACCTCGGCCACCCTTATTACCTCGGCTACCCTTATTACCTCGGCCACCCTTATCACCACAACCCATCAACCTTATTACTTCATGTTGCGGCGCGCAATCCGATCCCACCTGACAATCATATTTCGTAACAACAACCACAAACAATTAAATCACAAGAATTCTTCATTTCAAGGAACACAAGTTCATATCAACAATTCCCCATTTGAGCTCAAGGCACATTAACTCTCACCAAGCAGTAATTCATGTGCACGGTGTTGCCATAATCGTTCAACTCATTTACATAGATG
>ML391238.1:12468-59500 GCA_005239525.1 Nicotiana knightiana
TTTTCCTTAGGTTTATACAATACACCAACACCTCTAGCCATAACAATCTATAAGGAGATAGCGGAAATCGATTAATAATTAGGAAGATTACCCATGGTATAACTCTCTTAGGAATTTCATCAAACACCTAGCATGTGAAGTAGACTACAAGGTTTAGAAATGGCAATCTCTTCTTCCTTCACCCAATTTTGTAACATGAACTACCCAAATTAGTTCTTTAATAGCACATACTACAACTTAGTCCCACATGCATGGCCTATTTCTAACCCTCACAAAATATTTGAACACTTAACTTCTTGCATCAAATTTTTGGAAGTAGAACTTACCCGGATGGAAGGCAATCTATGGTTATCTTTCTTGATTCTTGAAGACTTGAGCAAGATTTGGATGATTATGAAGTTATGCCGTTTCTTTCTCTCTCTATATGCTCTCATCTCTCTCTAAAATCAGTAGAAAATGACTCCAAATGAAGCCCCATAAACCTATTTATGAAAATGGGGTCGGGTTATAAAAATAGGAAAAACAAACCTCCGGAACAGGGTCTGCGATAGCAGAATGGACCGCAGAACAAACATGTGGGCCGCAGAGTGCATCGCGAAATAGGTGCCCAAAACTAGGCAACACTGGCCCAGTCTGCGACCTGATCTGCGATCGCAGAGTCAACATGCGACATGAAATGCGATCGTAGATTTGACACAGGATCGCATTTTTCCAGCCTTTGGTAATTTGATCATAACTTTGCGTAGGAATGTCCAAATGACAAACGGTTTGAAGCGTTGGAAACTAGACTCAAAGACCTTATATTGGACAGGTTATTCATCACATACTACCTTATATATAATTATATATGCTCGTTCAAAGTGTGTACTAGTGCAAGTACCTTTGGAATTTTAGCCTATTATGAAATTTTCCCACTTGGCTTGGACTTAGGCCTCTCTTTGGACCCTACGTTACTTATTATATGACTCATATCAGCACATACCATTCATTTACATCATATTTAAAGCACATAAAATATTATAATTAGTCTACCTGGCACCCCGAATCCTATATTGCTTAGCAAACATTTCTGGGGTCTTACATTTTCCCCAACTTAGGATCATTCATCCACGAATGAGAGGTAGAGCCTGACCCAAACACCTAACATAACATATCCCTTTTCTATCCTACCTAAAGTCCCTAAATTTTGACTAACTGCCAAATGTTTCAGAAATTTCGGCAGCATCTCCTTTGTCACTAGGCCTATCCACCTGTCAGAGAATCACCCAAAACCATCCTAAAAACTCATCAATAACTCGACAAGGAATCACAACGTATATACCCATAACACTAATTCTCAGCATCACAAGAGCTACATTATCATAATGACNTCTTTCCTACCCAACGCGTTTCCCCGTGTTTATAGCATACATTATATATGTGAAACAATGAGATAAGCTTAAAAGTGTGTGATTACCACAATAAATCCAATTTTTCCTCATTTTACATTATTATACTAGATTTCCCAAAACATACATAATAGATACAACACTTTCGGCCTTCAAGGTGGTCTACTCGGCTTACAAGCTTTGCCATAACACATTCACGGAAGTAATCCCAATCCCTAAACTTACCTAACAAGGATGACCGCTAGACACCTCGCATGAGTTAACTATCCATTTACTTTACCTTTAATGATTTTCACTGTGCAATTTACATTCCACCGGACATTACGATTCATGGTAACAACAACCACCCACAATTCCATCACATGGAATCATACCATCAAGAATATCATTTCATAGTAACCAAACAATCATGTGTTCATAATAGTCCCTACCAGCCATTAATGTAATCACAAAGGTGTTCATCAACAAGAATATAATTTCATTTCAATCAATAATCCATATGAAGTCAAGCCATGATTCTTGCCATAATGCATCATATAGGATATTACCATGATCATATAGTTCAATCAAATCAATTCACACCCTTCTTTTATCACTACCTTCTTAGACATAAACATATGAAAATACAAAGTACATGAGGAACAGTTACGGGGAACATCATACTCCTAGTGCAACCTAATGGGGAAATGCGCTTATGTACTCTTCATTATCAATTCACATAACATATACTGGGGAAATTTTTAGAATAATCGGTTCACCCTCCTGAATTCTAAATCTCTATGCGAGCACCCAAATTAAACCCGTGGTGACCTTCGCGATTTCTCTAAGATGTGCTATGATAAATTGACCATAAGATTACCTACTGAATATATGTGGTCATATGGTGACTTTGACACGTTTGTACCTTCAATACCAAATAGGCCAAATACAATAAGGAGCAGCGGAGTGCAAGATTGGGCTGGAATTATTCAGGAATCCATTAATGTGCTGAGCAGAGTATTTCATNCCCATTTGAGCTCAAGGCACATTAACTCTCACCAAGCAGTAATTCATGTGCACGGTGTTGCCATAATCGTTCAACTCATTTACATCATTTCACAATACCCTTTTTCATTACTTCCCACGCACGGTTTTTAGCCATTATATACATTCCCACACTTGGGCACATTAAAATTATGTCATTCATTAACACATACTTTCATATCGATACCCTCGAGCATTTACGAGCTTTTCACATAATAANTATTAATTATCAGTTAAATGAAGAATAGTGGTAACTAGTATTCTTAGATAAGGTGGAACCATGTATGAGAACTTGAGATTTTAAAGAACTAGTCAAGTAGGATACACCAATTGTGTCTCTGAGTGTAAGGTAAGTAGTTGAGCTCAAATGATAAGACTCTTGCAACATGGGTGTGATTGAGGCCGCAAATGGAATACGTGGAATTTGATTCCACTCCTAGCAATAAGTGACACACGGACTCTATGCCACAAGCGCATGCAGATGGAAAAGAAGTCATCTACTTATGGGATTATCATAATTCGAACAATCTAATCCTTCCTAAGGTGGTGGAATGCTAGAGGTAGCAAAATTCCCCATACATGACAATGGCGTTGTCAATACTCGTAGAAGTCGAGTGAGTAGAAAGCCACATAACCTTATAAAATCCGACCGATTTAAGACTTATGAAAAGGGGACACACTTTAGTTTGAAATCATGGCAATTTAAGCTTGAGATTTTAAGGAAAATCATTACTTTTGGAACCCATGAGACAAGCTCTCGTAGCCCTAGAAAATCGTCAACAATGGCGAGAAAGTACTTACAATCATTACGATCTAGTGTAGAATAAGGCCTCGAAGTGACCATATGAATAATTATGAAAGGGTGAGAAGTCTTGATGCACTTATCGGAGAAGAGAAACCCAAGTTACCTAGTCACATGGACAAGCAGAGCAGGTAGATGATTGTTTAGGAGAAAATCTCACAAGGAGTGCGAGCAGTATCTTTTTATCATAACAAAAGAAACATACCCCGAACCTCGATGCCATAAGGCATAAAATTATATTTACAAGGAGAGTTACCAGATGAAAATAGAGATTAAGGAAACCCAACTAAGAGCACCACTTGGAATCAACAAGCTTAAACAGAGTTGTGGACATTAGGAGTCTGTAGTAAAGGGGAAACTTGCCCACTCTCAGGGCGCTTGTAGACTACATAAAGTGAGGTTAACTAAATCAGATCATATATTTGGATAACTAGTTGAGAAATTGAGATAATATCGCATTGAAGATTATGGGTAAAACAACACATGATGCAAGACAAATGAAAAGAAAATGAGAGGGCTTATAGAAGTGACCTTGACATTGTGACCACTAGGAAAGGTGATAATATAAGGGATTGCGCGAAGCTAAATCTTTGAAAGAAGATCTCCGCATATAGTCACATTATGAATAGATCCAGAATTTTAAAATCCAATTATGTTTAGAACCTCTACTTCACAACGAAGCACTGCAACACACTTCTACGCAACTAGTTATTACCAACAAAATTGGGAGACGCTATAAGACTTGGACGAGAGAAAGGCTTGACATATGAATGTGTTACTAGAGGTATTGCTTCTTGGTTGACCCAAAACCAAAAGGTGAGAGTTCGACTGGGAAGAGGATTGTTAGATTACCACAGGCATAGACGATTCAGAAATTGCGGCATGCTATCAACCCCTGATGAACTTGAAGTGAAGTAGCAACCCATGTAATTTGTGGCATTTATCAATCCATTGACCATAGATCTAGAAGTATTTTAAAATTAGAGCTACTCTTTCTGGTTCAGAGTTCAACCTTTAAGGATAGTGCTTCTAAGGGGATAGGATTTAGAAGGGATAATATAATGAATGAAGCCGGCTCGTAGTTAAAGTAGGAGGATGGATTGACTTGTCTTTCCACCTATAATTCTATATCTTTCTTTAGTTATGTCAGAATACTGAAAACCCTAGTAATATCAGAGGACCGAAAACTAGTTAACTAGAAAATAAAGGTATTGTTACATCTATCCCATTTTCTAGATCAGCAGAATTGGTGAAGAATTTGGGTAGATTACTAGTAATAAAAGAAATTGTATTTCTAGATTCCAGGGACACAATTATGCTCTTTCTTCAGCCCTCGTAATTGGAACAGAGAAATGGGTCATCAACTAGGGGAAAGTCGGCTATGTCAGATGAACTAACAAAAGGGAACTTGAGGTTTTAGGAGTAAACTCAATAGCTTCACGGCTTAGGGGGTCCACTACAAACATCAAAATCAGTTGGATTCGTAGCAACATGGAGCAATTAAAATATAACGACACTTAAAGAAGTATTATGCAATCCAAAGGAGGAGCAAAAATGCTCGTCTTCCTTATAACCAAAAGAAGAACAATCTTCAAGAATAAGATGAGCAACAAGAATAAGTAGCACGATCCAGCTACGTGGAGGCTCGACGGACCCTAGCTTCGATGGAGATTTAATAATGTTTAAAAGTAATTGAGCAGACCAATTTTAGAAAATAACCTTTCGGAGAAGAGGGAGATTCTCGCCAAGCAAATAAAAATTTAGCTGATTCTGACCACTAGGCCAAAATGGAAGCCTCAACAAAGATAGAGCGAGGGCACTACCATACTAGAGATGATGATGAAACAAAGAAAGATCTTCACCTATATCAATATTCAGATCGAAGCAGAAACCCAAAGAAAAAGGGGTCAAGAAAAGATATCTTTTTATTTTGTGCGAAAATACGATAATGGTTCATCCCCTCATTCGATGAGAAATTCTTCGGGTATAGTCCCTTGTTAGAATTTCGAAATGCATGTTGGAAATGGTAATGCTATAGCTACAACTCAATTCAAGGACATGATTATAGAGCTCTATGTCATAAGAGATTGCATATAAGAAAATTTGCGGCAGAGTAAATTCAAGAAATATTGGATTTTGTTCAAAGAGTAGGTGCATGAAATGGTCTGTGACTCAACATTTATTAAGACCATGCCTATGGAAGTTCTTCAATATGGATGTACATATACAATCAAGAGTACGTTGGTGCCATACCGATATACTATAGGGTTTGGTGGTGCAGTGACATCAATAGGGACAAGGACACTCCCCTCTAAGCGATAGGGTCTACCAACCCCTCCACAAGTCAATACATTCTCCTAACAAGCCCTTGGGCAATCCTTTCGGACCCAATGGTGGGATCAATCCCTCCTTATGGCTTCAAACACGCGGATTATGGTATCACAATTACTCATTTTGAGAGTAAGGTTTGGAGAGAAAACTAACTCCCTAACTTGAGCTTTATCGCACGATTTGAGTATCAAAGAAGGGTGAAATTCCTAAATGTCCATGTATCCCCCTAATTATAGATGTGGTCGACAACACACCGATAAGAAGGGCTCTACTAGACACGGCTCTGAGACATCCTAGTACACTTTTAAAACCTTAGGCTCTAATACCAAGTTCGTCACGCCCCAAAATCGAGGGACGAGACCGGCACCTAACCGAATGAGCCCGGTCAAGCGAACCTGATTTTCCTTTCCTACCCAACGCGTTTCCCCGTATTTATAGCATACATTATTTATGTGAAACAGTGAGATAAGCTTAAAAGTGTGTGACACCCAAAAGAAGGTGACATGAACCACACATGGCCCCGGGAGGAAGTGGGGCTCACCAATTCAACTGCGGAGTGGAGAGGAGGCACTACTGCCGGTGGACTGAATTACCTGCTGTAGAACCACCTACATTCATATAAGAAAATATAGCGCCCCCGGCAAAAGGGACATTAGTATTGTGGAATAGTACTAGTATGTATGAACAAACTTTATCCCAAGTACAATCAAACAATACACAAATAAGAGACAGTAATAGAACCAATCAATCAATGTACGTGGAAAGAAACAACTAAAATCAACAAGTTTCACAAATTTTCCCTTTTTCCCTTTTCAACATCACCATATTCAAGAGTTTCATATATTTTCATATCAATAGTGATAAGGATCACATTCCATCCTTATTACCTCGGCCAACCTTATCACCACAACTCATAAACCTTATTACTTCGTGTTGTCGCGCGCAACCCGATCCCACCTGACAATCATATTTAGTAACAACAACAACAAATAATTAAACCACAATAATTCTTCATTTCAAGGAACACAAGTTCATATCAACAATTCGCCATTTGAGCTCAAGGCACATTGACTCTCACCAAGCAGTAATTCATGTGCACGGTGTTGCCATAATCGTTCAACTCATTTACATCATTTCACAATACCCTTTTTCATTACTTCCCACACACAGTTTTTAGCCATTATATACATTCCCACACTTGGGCACATTAACATTCTTTCATTCATTAACACATACTTTCATATCGATATTCTCGAGCATTTACGAGCTTTGCACATAATAAGATAGGCACATCAAAACACTTTTCACAATCTCATATAGCACGGTAGTATGGAAATCAACTAGGACAATCAGAGAATAGAATCTTACGTCTCAACACATTTGAACAATCAATTCACATATTTTCAAACAAGGTACACATACCGTATGCTCGGACCCAACAAGAGGATTCTACAAAGGTTAAAGTTAGCCATACATACCTTAAAGAGCCTTTCCTTAGGTTTATACAATACACCAAAACCTCTAGCCATAACAATCTATAAGGATATAGCGGAGATCGATTAATAATTAGGAAGATTACCCATGGTATAACTCTCTTAGGAATTTCGTCAAACACCTAGCATGTGAAGTAGACTACAAGGTTTAGAAATGGCAATCTCTTCTTCCTTCACCCAATTTTTTAACATGAACTACTCAAATTAGTTCTTTAATAGCACATACTACAACTTAGTCCCACATGCATGGCCTATTTCTAACCTTCACAACATATTTGAACACTTAACTTCTTGCATGAAATTTTTGGAAGTAGAACATACCCGGATGGAAGGCAATCTATGGTTATCTTTCTTGATTCTTGAAGACTTGAGCAAGATTTGGATGATTATGAAGTTATGCCCCTTATTTCTCTCTCTATATGCTCTCATCCCTCTCTAAAATCAGTAGAAAATGACCCCAAATGAAGCCCATAAACCTATTTATGAAAACGGGGCCGGGTTATAAAAATAGGAAAAATAAACCTCTGGAATAGGGTCTGCGATCGCAGAATGGACCGCAGAACAAACATGTGGGCCGGAGAGTGCATCGCGAAATAGGTTCCCAAAACTGGGCAACACTGGCACAGTCTGCGACCTAATCAGCGATAGCAGATTCAACATGCGACATGAAATGCGATCGCAAATTTGACACAGGACCACATTTTTCCAGCCTTTGGTAATTTGATCATAACTTTTCGTAGGAATGTCCAGATGACAAACGGTTTGAAGCGTTGGAAACTAGATTCAAAGAAATTTCATTTGATAGGTTATTCATCACATAATACCTTATATATAATTAGATATTCTCATTGAAAGTGTGGAGTAGTGCAAGTAACTTTGGAATTTTAGCCTATTATGAAATTTTCCCACTTGGCTTGGACTTAGGCCTCTCCTTCGACCCTACCTTACTTATTATATGACTCATACACTTATTCACCACATCCCATTCATTTAAATCATATTTAAAGCACATAAAATATTATAATTAGTCTACTTGGCACCCCGAATCCTATATTGCTTAGCAAACTTTTCCGGGGTCTTACATACCTCAAACCCACAAATAACTGTTATGGCACCTAACACGCGTCTAGGCAAACCAACAATCTCAAACATTAACTAAGGCCATTATAATAGATATAGTACGTCTAGAAGTGTTCAGTGCAAAATAACACAACATCCCCGGATTTGTTGTCACTAAGTACATGAGCCTCTGAGAAAGAAAAATACAAATATCTAGAATAAATTCACAATACTATATAGCTAAACTGATCACTAATAACAAAGAGATGATGGACACTCCAAGGGCATGCATACGGTATGTAGTAGTCTCCAACAATCAACAACTAAACACCTCTCTCAACTCCACTCGGCCAATACCTGAATCTGCACAAGAAGTGCATAAGCACCGTATGAGTACAACCGACCAAATGTATACAGTAAGTATCAAGTCTAACCTCGAGAAAGTAGAGACGAGGCTTTGACCAACAAGTACTTCCTTCCACAATCAAATAATCAACAAGTGTAAATTAAGAGAAGAAATAGCTCCCAAAACGTGAATAGTAGTAATGTGAATCAAAGTTAAAAAAAATAATAAGCATGCTTCTCATAGATAATGATCAAAGCATAATTCTTACACAAAGTCCACATAAGATAAATGATATGCGTGAAATAGCATATAAATGAAAGCTTCTACATGAGTGTACGATGTATATTCATGCTCAAAACTCAACCTTTTCACAGAATCAGTACCAATCCATACACACTCAGCAGACCCTGTGTGCATGACACAAGTGATCCACACAATCACACACACTTAGCACTGTATGGGTGCTTGGAAAAAAATTACCCTCAGTAAGCAGTATTCCAGATGCATGCGCCCATAGACCTAATGTAACATGGGTGATCATCTACTTCCGAAGGAACGGGTTAATGTCTAAGCGCCAATAAAAATTTAGCTCGAAGGACCAAAAATTAGTCATCAATCCGCTTATATGTCTCAATGTGCCAAATTATCTCATGATACCATAATCACATCAATTCATGCAGAATGTACCATCATGACATAACTTAGCTCATATAGTTGTATCCATGTGCATAGATGTATGCATATGTGTGTGAGATAATATATTTATGGTGCAAAAATACATAAGAAATAAATATGTTGATGTATGTGCTCATAAGAGTAATGTATGAATACAGAAAAATCAAATAGCTCAAAAATATCGAGAATGAGTCATCATGTCTAAATAAGGAATCATAAGCATAGACATGATCTCTAGCATGAATAAGAAAGTCATGTAGTCATACGATGAAATAAATCATGTATCAAGAAAAATACACAATCAAACAAGGCATAAAGAAGCCTAAAACTACCCTCAAACATGGTATAATCCTTGGCATGTGTATATACGCTCATCACCTTTCATGTACACTACACCAAACTCAAGTAAACAATACACTGCTCCCAACTCAAGTAAACATAGCAATCAAGTCCATCTTAGGTGAATTGTCTTTTAATAAGGGTAGTCATTAGACTTACCACTTTCTGGGACTGCTTCAACCTTCCACAATTGTTTTTCCTCTATTTGTAACCTCCAAACGCTCCAAATCAAGTCAAATAATACTCAATAAGGTAAATTATTCTTTGGGAAGCTATCTCAAATAAAGAATCTTCAATATTTAATAAATTCGCAAAACTTGACTCGGCCCCACATGGTCAAAACTCGAGTCTAGGACTAGATCTCGTTGACCCGTAAACCCATTAGTATAAATATGTGATTATTTTCTAAATTCAAGTCTATGTTCGAAACCTCAAAATATACTCTCATAATTGCAAACAAAAATTCCAAATTTCACTTTAAAATTATGCAGTTTAGGAAATCCATGGAAAATCAAGATATATGATCAAAACCAAGTAGAAATTACTTACTCTCAAGGTTGGAGTGAAATTCCTCTTCAAAATCTCCTTCTCTCATTCTCCAAAACTCAAAAAACGGAAAATAAGCTAAATCTCGAAATTTTGACTTGAAATACCCATATCGGCAATTTACTCTTCGCGATCGTGGTGCACAAAAGTTCCTCTACCTTTCTTCTGTGCATCACATTGACCCTTCCTCGATCGCTATTCACCAAAATCTACAGATCCTCATGCTCCTTTATGCAATTGCATTACCTCTCACGCGATCGTCATACTAAGGGGAATTACACTCCACGACCAAGACCCCTGATGCACGCGATCACAATGCACAATTGTGCACTAGAAAAGTCAGCAACCTCAACTTAGTTCAAAATGATCTGAAATTACCCTGAAACTCATTCGAGCCCCTGGGACCCCGGCCAATCATCGAAAAAATTTCATATATCCTATTCAAACTTTTCCAAAGGCTCAATCTAAGAATCAAAGTCCAAATCACATATAGAAACTCTCTTAAAGTTCATAACAATTTGTACTTCCAATCAAGCATTTGAATCATACTTAAACACCTCGGATTGAACCAAACTTTGCACAGAAGTTCAATTCAACTATATGTCCTATCCAAGGATTGGGAATATCAATCAGAGTCCATTAATGAAATTTTTTTGGAATATTCAAAATCGAATTCAAGTTTACGTATAAGTCCAAAATTATCTTACAAACCTATTAGAACCATCAAAACCTGACCTCGAGTCTATTTTTTCCAAAAGTCAAATATTGATCAACTCTTTAAACTCTAAGCTACAAGTTAGGAACTAAGTACTCCAAAACTCCCAAACACTTAGGGTACCAAACCATCCATCCCCACAAGTAATAAAATATCAAAGCAACCTACGGGAAGCATTGACTGGGGAATGATGTACTAGAACTCAAAACGACTAATTGGATCGTTATATTCTCAACTCTTAAATGAACGCTCATCCTCAAACAGAATTAAAAATATACATGGACTCCTGAAAAGTTATTGATATCTACTCGGCATATCTAACTCGGTCTCACAAGCAACCTCCTTGATCGGTTGTCCTTTCTAAAGCACCTTCACCAAAGCATTATCTTTTGTCCCCAACTTCACAACCTGTCTGTCTAATATAGTTTCAGTCTCTTCTTCTTAGGCCAAATTTTCATCTAGATCAATGTTTTGAAGTCCAAAACATATGACTTATCTTCATTATACCTTCAAAGCATTGAAACATGAAATATCAGATGAACCCCTGATAAGCTAGGAGGCAAAGCAAGCCTATAATCAACCTCACCAACTCTCTCCAATACTTGAAAATAGGCCAGTAAACATTGGGCTCAACTTTCTCTTCTTTTCAAACCTCATCGCACCTTTCATAAGTGAAACGTTAAAAAGTACCTTCTCACCCTCCATAAATTCCACATCATGAATATTCATGTTCACATAACTCTTCCGCCTTCTCTAGGCTATTCGAAGTCGTTCTTTAATCAACTTCACCTTCCGCGAATCATCATGTACCAAGTATGTACCAAATAACCTAGCCTCACCAGGCTCAAACCAACCAAGAATAGAACGACAATGCCTACCATACAAAGCCACAGAGCCATCTCAATGTTTGACTAGTAGTTGTTGTCATAAGCAAACTCCACCAAAGGTAAGAATTGATCCCAAAGACCTCCAAATTCAATCACATAAGCTCGCAACACACCCTCAAGAATCTGAATAATCCGCTTGGACAGGCCGTCCGTTAGTGGGTGAAAAGTTGTGATATACTCTACATGTATACCCAACTCTCGCTGAGCAGCTCTCCAAAAGTGAGATGTGAACTGAGTGCCATGGTCTAAAATGATTGAAACAAGCACACCGTGAAAAAGAATTATCTCCCTGATGTAAATCTAAGTTAACCTCTCTGATTTATAGGTATTCAACACCGGTATGAAGTGCGCGAACTTGGTAAACCTATCCACAATGGCCCAAATAGCATCAAACTTCATCAAGGTACATGGTAAACCTACCACAAAGTCCATAGTTATACACTCCTACTTCAACTCTTGTATAACCATCTTCCAAATCAAACCACCTAATTTCTGATGTTCATACTTAACTTTCTTGCAATTCAAACACCATGAAACATGCCCAACAATGTCCTTATTCATTCTCTGCCACCAATAATGTGGCTTTAAATCACGATACATCTTTGTAGCACCTGGATGAATAGAATACCACAAAGCGTGAGCCTCCTGAAGTATCAAATCTCTCGAGCCATCAACATTAGGAACACAAACCTGTTCCTAAAGTCGCATAACTTTGTCATTTCCAATAACCATTTTCTTACTCAAACAAGGACGACCGTGTGACAGCACAAGAAAGAACTCTACTAGGCTCATAAACATCCAATATCACAAACCTATTGGTCAAAGCCTGAACATCCATAGCCAAAGTCTTCTCCCTGGTTAGGATAAATGTCAAACCACCCAGAGCATATTTGGAATTGTTGATTTTGCTGGTTTCAGTTGTGCATCCCAAACGCGAGGCTAGGACCACATTAGCTAAGGAGGGGAATGGGCTTGAGATTTTGGCCTTCATGTTTGCAAAGGGAGAATCACCTTCATGAAGTAGGATGGCCTGTTGGCTTTTGCATTTATAATAGTGGTGTTGCATTTGCGATGAAGGACTGCAGGCTGTGAGATTTTTGTGCTTTAGCTGAGGATGCAGTCGTGTAAAAGGAATAGCAGGTGTACTTTTCTGCATTGCGATGGAATGGGTAATTATCACGACCCAAACAGCCGGGTCGCGATGGGCACCCGGTGCCTTACCAGCCGAGTACTAATGTAATGTATCTTTCTTATCATACTATCATGGTAAATGAGCTGGAACGGCCGTCATGATATAACCAGAATAAAGATAAGAGAATACTCTGCATAGGATAACTCAACATGATATACAAAATTATATATGTGACATACGAGCATATAAGGCCGATATGATTATTTGTACACTCAAAATATAGGCCGACAAGGCCATACAATCATCCATACACATAACATCTTTCTACAAGCCTTTAAGAGTACATAAACATCATAAAGGTCGGGACGGGGCACCGCCATACCAATCATTACATGTCCAAAGCATACTGACCAAATAGGCAACTCTGGAGCAAGTGCAGTACACCAGCACATTCTTTTCAGTTGATAGCCTTCTAAAAGGACTGTCAACCTGTCTATCGGGACCTACGGGTAAGAAAAGCAGCATCCCCGGGCAAAAGGGATGTCAGTACGAATAAAGTACCGAGTATGTAAGGCAGGAAATCATAAATAAGAATAGTAATATCAAGAGACATAGTGAAGACACAACCTGTAACATCTGAGTGCTCTAAGGGAAACTGGCATGAAATGCATGATATATTTATACACACACACACACACATACATATACTTTTAAAAACATACGCCTCTATGGGCATCATCTTCATCAAATCATACCCGGCCTCAAAGAGGACTCGATAAGAACGTACCGGGCCATCATAAGGGTCGGAAGAATCATACCCGGTCACGTGGATCTCGGTACAACTTATAAGTGGTTGCATAATAAGTGCCGCACCGAGCCGACTGTAGCGCAGCTTGGTAGAGTAAATAGATACATATATATAATACATGATGGACTGATGGAATCAGGTTCTTAACCTTTCAGAGTGATTTAAGGTCGTTGCACCTTCGATTAACATTATGGACACTCAGCCAATAATATAGACCTCAATACGATCCAAGGATCATACACACTTGCTTAGAGTAACTTTATAAGGAAAGAACAACATGGAAAACCTTAGTTTGTAGGAGTAGATCCGTTATGAAATAGCATATCGTTTATGTTAATTTCACTTTAGATCATTCCAAAGTGAAGAAGTAATTTCCTTAACACACCTTTGCAATATTCTCTTCAATCGTCAACCTAGCTCAATACGATCTTCTTACATCTACAGTGAGTAAACCGTCTTCGTCGTCATCATATAAGCGTTGTAACTCTCATATGACGATACCAATATTCTATAAGAAAATGGAAAACACCTCTTATGTTCGTACTACATCCCATAAGTTACTAAAAGTCACCAAGCATCCCAAACAACAACAATACAATTCACAATAAGCTCTCTCATTACTTCAACAACCATTTTGAGTGGCAAGCTCGATTTAAGATTAACAATGATTTGAATCCAATTACTTTTATATGAATCTTCCTACAACATCTGTAACATCATATTTATGCTTACCATAACATTTTCAGACAAAACATCTTAAGAATAACATTCAAAAATAGTCCACACTCCTAACACCTTAACCTTTATTCTCAACCTCTTCTTTTTCATGTTATCTTCTTCAGTCAACTTAATTAGCACATAGATAAGCTTAATAACAACAAACATAACATAATCTAACTATTTAAAATAATTTCCAGACACTAAAAAACTATATATATAGCCTCAATACAACCCACAAAAAGAGATAACGATTCCTTATGCCATGTCAATTACTATCTTGTAGATTTCCTCTCAAAAAAATCAACCAACAACCAACTTGAAATAACCAGCTGGTGTCGATTTATAATAACCTTAGGCACAACCAGAACATGATTTACATATTTTAGGCAGTAGATAAAACTTGAAATAACCAGCTGGTGTAGCTCACAACAACCCTCAATCATACCACAAGACTATAGGAGTTTTATTCAACTCATGAATCAATTTTTGTGTTCAAGTTGGTATGTAAACATTTTTAATTCGCCTTGAAATTCTAATATATATGAAGAAGAGACTGAATATTACCTTAATAAACAATAATAACAGGAAATGTGAGGTTATTTCTGTAAAGACCCGTAAAATTTTCTTGTTTAAAATAATGCCCGAATAAGTCCCCAAGTTGTTATAACTGTAGAAATTCTTGAACGGGCATATTTTTCAGTAAAAAAGTATCCCGGAATTTGAAAGATGAATTTTCCAGAAATTTGGGCGTTATGCGACACACTATGCGATCGCATAACATGTATGCAGACCGCATAGTGGTCGCATACCTGGGCAGAATCCCTGCCCCATTTGAGGACAACTATGCGGTCCAATATGCGACCGCATTTCGATTCTGCGGACCGCATAACTGTCACATTGTTGCCCAATCATTTTCGGGAGGGAGGTTATGCGACGCACTATGCGATCGCATAACATGTATACGGACCGCATAGTCGTCGCATACCTGGGCAGATTGTTTTTTATTTTTGGCCCACCTAGAGGGCCATTCAGCGGTCGACTCTGCGGACCGTATGTCAGGAATGCGATCGCATTCCTGACCGCATTATTGTGTCGGGCTCCTATTTTTTTAATTTTTAAAACCCGACCCCAGTTCATTAAAACACCCCTCCCCTTCATTTTTAACTGATTTCTGAGCAAAATAGAGAGAAGGGAGAGAGGGATTCTTGAGAGACAAAGTTCTTCTTCATAAAAAAAAAATTGATTCTTCAAAATCGCTCAAGCCCGGAATATATCGAGTTAGTGTTATCTTCTTCACTCAAAGAGGTAAGTCTTCACCCCATTTCCCCCCAAAGTTCTCAGATTTTAATTAAGAATAAAACACATAGGATGGTTCTTGAAAATGGAGGTCAAACCCATGCATGCATGTGAATAAAACTTCTTAATCTAGCAAAAAGGGAAGAGGGTTGGGGTAAAATTCACAAAGAAGGGGTGGTAATCTAATGGGGTCGACTAGCGTTCGATAAAATGCTAAAAAGAGTTCGAATTGTATGCATGATTTCCTATTCTAAATTGAATATGTTTAATTGTGAACTAGATTGACGGTACTAGTCGGTTCGGTGATTTGTGAGTAAAAGTTAAAAAGAAATTTCGACCCCAGATATGTATGGCTAACTTTAACCTTTGTAGAATCCTCTTGTTGGGTCCGAGCATACGGTATGTGTACCTTGTTTGAAAATATGTGAATTGACTGTTCAAACGTGTTGAAACATAAGATTCTATTCTCTGATTGTCCTAGTTGATTGCCATACTACCGTTCTATATGAGATTGTGAAAAGTGTTTTGATGTGCCTACCTTATTATGTGCAAAGCTCGTAAATGCTCGAGGGTATCGATATGAAAGTATGTGTTAATGAATGAAAGAATGTTAATGTGCTCAAGTGTGGGAATGTATGTAATGGATAAAAACCGTGCGTGGAAAGTAATGAAAAAGGGTATTGTGAAATGATGTAAATGAGTTGAACGATTATGGCAACACCGTGGACATGAATTACTGCTTGGTGAGAGTCAATGTGCCTTGAGCTCAAATGGCGAATTGTTGCTATGAACTTGTGTTCCTTGAAATGAAGAATTCTTGTGACTTAATTGTTTGTGGTTGTTGTTACGAAATATGATTGTCAGGTGGGATCGAGTTGCGCGCCGCAACACGAAGTAATAAGGATGTGGTGATAAGGGTGGCCGAGGTAATAAGGGTGGCTGAGGTAATAAGGATGGAATGTGATCATTATCACTATTGAAATGAAAATATATGAAACTCTTGAATATGTTTATATTGAAAGGGGAAAAGGAGAGATTGTGAAACTTGTTGATTTTGGTTGTTTCTTTCCACGTGCATTGATTGATTGGTTCTATTACTGTCTCTTATTTGTGTGTTGTTTGATAGTACTTGGGATAAAGTTTGTTCATACATACTAGTACTATTCCACAGTACTAACGTCCCTTTTGCCCGGGGCGCTATATTTTCTTATATGAATGTAGGTGGTTCTACAGCAGGTAATTCAGTCCACCGGCAGTAGTGCCTCCTCTCCACTCCGCAGTTGAATTGGTGAGCCCCACTTCCTCCTGGGGCCATGTGTGGTTCGTGTCACCTTCTTTTGGGTCTATTTTGTATTGTAAGGTATAGCCATAGCCTTGTTTCCGGCAAGTATTGTATGAAATCCTATCACTCGTAGAGGCTCCATAGACATAACGTGGGTATTGTACATATGTATTTTGGGTAGTGACAATCGTGGTCCACATGGTAGAAGTATGTATGTTGTATGTATCTTGCAAGTATTTAGTATCATATGTTGTTAATGGTAAGAGGCAAACATGAATTTAACTGGAGTTTTATGATAAGTCTCAAATTTCTAATTCACATGAATAAGGTATATTGGAATCACGGGGTAACGCGTGGGATAGGTGAGACAAATCTAGGTCCGCTTGACTGGGGCTACCCGATTGAGCATCGGTCGTTTCCCTCGATTTTGGGGCGTGACAAACATGGTATCACAGCCTAAGGTTTTTAAAGTGTCCTAGGATTTCTCGGAGCCGTGTCTAGTAGAGCCCTCCTTATCGGTCTGTTGTCGACCACATCTATAATTAGGGGGCTACATGGACATTTAGGAAATTACCCTCTCCTTTGTTACTCTATATCATGCGGTGAAGTGGAAAGTGAAAATATTCTTGTCTAACTCGTGCTCTGTTCCAAAATTTTCAGTAATGGCACCTAAGAAGAGAGCTAGACTCGGCCTTGAGGCCAATGCCACCCCAAGTGTGGCTGTGAATTCGGTACCAGATAGTGCGGGTGAGAGTGACTCCCCAACCTTGAATCTACTTGGCCCTTCTATTCCGGATCAAAGTGTTCCTGTTCCTGTTGCGGCGGAGGGTGCTACAATCCCTCCCGCTGATATTCCTGATCCTTCTTCAGTTCCAGCTACAGGTCCCGGTACTTCCGATGGGGATCTCATGAGAGCTATTCATATGTTGACTCAGTTAGTGGCCGCTCAGGCCCAAAGATCTCATGCTGCCCCTGCGCCTTCTAGCAGACAGGGAGATTCCGCCGGTTCCAGAGTCAACCAGTTTCGGCGGTTGGCCCCTCCAGAGTTCTCAGGTACTGATCCACAGGTCGATCCGCAGGATATTTTGGATGAGATATGCAAGACGCTTCGGGTTATGAAGGCTACATAGATAGACAGGGTTGAGTTAGCATCTTACAGGCTGAGGGGAGCAGCGTATTAGTGGTTTGAGATGTGGGAGAATTCCCGTGGGGAGGGAAGTCCTCCGGCAAGATGGGGTGAGTTCGTTGATGCTTTCATGGATCACTTCTTGCCTGCCGAGACTGTGGCAGCCCGCGCTACGGAGTTTGAGGTCCTCAAGCAGGGTAACATGAGTTTGTGGGAGTACCACATGAAGTTCGTGAGATTGTCCAAGTACGCTCCTCAGTTAGTATCGACCATGGATGCCAGAGTTCGACGGTTTGTTCAGGGCCTCAGTCCCTTGGTTGTGAACGAAGCTGCTACAGCTGCCTCGCACTCAGACATGAATTATGGTGAGATAGTGGGATTCGCCCAGGCCACAGAGGATAAGCTTTACTTTTTCTATGGCTTGCTTAACCAGGTCTGGCCCATGTAATCCAAATTCTCCAACATCGAACCACCCTATAGGCGACCTACACTTGCGTCCGTAGAGAGCTTCGTATGGAGCCATCTGAATGTTGGAGTGGTATCTATTACTATATGCGAACTCAATAAGCGGCAGATGATCATCCCAGCTACCTTTGAAGTTTATCACACAAGCTTGCAACATATCCTCTAGTGTTTGAATAGTACACTCAGCCTGTCCGTCTGCCTGGGGATGAAATATTGTACTAAGACTTACTTGAGTCCCCAATCCCTTTTTGAAGGACCTCCAGAAGTTAGCTGTATATTGAGCTTCTCTATCCGAGATAATAGATACAGGGACACCATGCAGTCGTACTATTTCCTTGATATAAAGTCTCGCATAATCTTCTGAGGAATATGTAGTTCTAACGGGCAGAAAATGGGCTGACTTTGTGAGCCTATCAACAATCACCCATATCGAATCGAACTTACGCTGGGTACGAGGTAAGCCTACGATGAAGTCCATATTGGTTATCTCCCATTTCCAAGTCGGAATCTTCATAGTCTGCAAAAATCCACCGGGTTTTGATGCTCAATCTTAACCTGCTTACAGTTAGGACACTGAGCAACAAATTCTGCTATATCCTTTTTCATTCCGTACCACCAATATATTTCCCTGATGTCATGATACATCTTTGTTGCTCCTGGATGAATAGAATAATGAGAATAGTGAGTTTCTCCCAGAACCAGCCGACGCAACCCTGCAACATTAGGCACACACAATCGCCCTTGATATTTGAGGACTCCATCTTCTGTAATTTAGAATGGTGTCTTCTCCTTCTGAAGGGTGGTGTCCCTATAACAAACTAACACAGGATCCTCGTATTGGCGTTCCTTTACTTCAGTTACTAAAGAGGATGTTGTTGTATCTTGAATAATAATTCCAATATCACCTAAATCCAGTAACCGTACTCCAAGACTAGCTAGTTGATGAACCTCACGAGCTATTCCCCTCTTTTCTGGCTGCAAATACGCCAGGATAACCATAGATCTACGGCTGAGGGCGTCAACTACTAGATTCGCCTTCCCCGGATGGTATAAAATTTCAACGTCATAGTCTTTAAGTAGCTCCAACCATCTCCTTTGGCGTAGATTCAATTCGTTTTTCTTGAAGATGTACTGGAGGCTCTTATGATCCGTATAGATCTCAACATGAATGCCATACAAGTAGTGCCTCCACATCTTTAGTGCATGAATCACTGCAGCTAACTCTAAATCGTGAGTCGGGTAGTTCTTCTCGTGCTTCCTTATTTGACTAGAAGCATAAACCACAACCTTACCATGCTGCATCAGCACATAACCCAATCCAATGCCTGAAGCATCACAATAGATAACATAACCATCGGTCCCTTCTGAGAGCGTTAGAACTGGTGCTGAAGTTAACCTGTCCTTTAATGCCTGGAAACTCCGTTCACAAGCATCACTCCATTGAAACTTTGCTCCCTTCTGAGTCAACTTTATTAAAGGTGCTAAAAGGGAATAAAATCCTTCCACAAATCTCCTGTAATAACCCGCCAATCCAAGAAAGCTACGAACCTCCGTTGGTGTTGTGGGCCTAGGCCAAGTCTTTACTGCCTCAATCTTTTGGGTATCCACCCGGATGCCTTCACCCGAAATGATATGACCAAGGAAAGTTACAGAGTTCAACCAGAATTCACACTTACAAAATTTTGCATACAACTTCCTTTCTTGTAGAACTCTGAGCACAGTACGCAGATGACCAGCATGCTCATCCTCTGAACGAGAATATACCAATATATCGTCAATAATTACAAACAGATCTAAGAAAGGCCTGAACACACAGTTCATCAAATCCATGAATACTGTTGGGGCATTGGTCAGACCGAACGACATAACCCGAAACTCAAAGTGCCCATATCTAGTCCTGAATGCTGTCTTCGGAATATTTTTATCCTTAACCCTTACCTGATGGTACCCAGACCTCAATTTTATCTTTGAAAAGAACTTGGCACCTTGGAACTGATCAAATAAGTCGTCAATCCTCGGGAGCGGGTACTTATTCTTGATCGTCACCTTATTCAGTTGCCTATAATCAATACACATTCGTAAGGAACCATCTTTCTTCCTTACAAACAACACAGGTGCTCCCCACGGTGACGTACTAGGTCTGATAAAACCTTTTTCAAGCAAGTCCTTTAGTTGTTCTTTCAACTCTTTCAGCTCTGCGGGGGCCATTCTATAGGGAGGAATAGATATTGGGTAAGTATCTGGTAGTAGGTCAATAGAAAACTCAATTTCTCGCTCTGGCGGGAGACCTGGAAGTTCATCAGGAAAGATATCTTGAAACTCATTTACCACAGGGATGGACTGAATGGTTAGTGCCTCTACTTCCACATTCTGAATCTGAACTAAGTGATAAATACAGCCCCTTATGATCATCTTCCTCGCCTTGAGATAGGAAATAAATCTACCTCTCGGCGATGCCATGTTACCTTTCCACTCAAAAATAGGCTCCCTCGAAAATTGAAATCGGACTATCTTTGATCTACAATCAATGTTTGCATGACAAGAAGCCAACCAATCCATACCCATTATAACATCAAATTCTACCATATCTAAATCGATTAAGTCTGCTACGGTAGGTCGACCATGAACTATTATTATACAACCCCTATATACATGCTTAGCTTTCACCGAGTCCCCAATAGGTGTAGATACCTCAAAAGGTTTAACCAACTTAGGTTTCATTTCAAACTTACTAGCAACCAATGGAGTAACGTATGATAAGGTGGAACCTGGATCAATCAGCGCATATACATCATAGGAGGAGACTGATAATATACCTATAACAACATCAGGCAATGACTCTTGGTCCTGTCGTCCTGCCAACACATAAATGCGGTTCTGAGGGCTGCTCGAGCTAGATGCTCCGCCTCTGCCTCTACCACGACTCATTGGTGCATGGGGACCTTGCCCAGGGGGGCGTACTGATGATGACAATCCAGCCACAGATCCCGCTGGCTGAGCTACGCTTGCATCACCCCTCATCGGACATTCCCTCATAACGTGGCCCGGATAACCACAAGTATAACAAACACCTAAACCCATACGGCACTGTCCGGTATGCTGCTTACCACATTGAGTACATCGTGGCAAGGGTGGCCTCATCTGATCTGACTCACCCCTATACTGAGAACCTAAGGCCCTAAAATTCAGACCAGCCCCTGAATATGTAGAACGATCAAATCTTTTACCATCAAACTGAGGGGGCGTGCTAGTCGAGGGCTGGGATGGATATCTCGAATACTGCTACCTCTGACCAGCTTGAAACTCACCAGAAGGACCCGAAGACCTCTCTCTCTTATTCTGGGCCCTATCATGCTCACGTTCGGTCCTCTGTTTCTGTTTACTCTCCTCTACACCCTGAGCGTATGCCTGCATACGAGAAATATCCATGTATGGATAAAGTGAAACCGACATACAATCGTTAAGCAAGTGAGGCTCTAATCCCATCACGAATCGATGAACCCGATCCTCCATCTTAGATACAATAGTGGGAGAATACCTAGCCAACGAATCAAACTGAAGACTGTACTCCCGAACACTCATGTTTCCCTGCTGAAGGGTCAAGAACCTATCAACTCTGGCTTGCCTAAGCTCTGGTGGCAGATAATGATGAAGAAAAGCTTCTGTAAACTCCTGCCATACCGCTGGAGGGGCATTCTCACCTCTGGATAATTCCCAAGACTCGTACCAATTAACTGCAACATCTCGGAGTCAATAGGAAGCTAGCTCAACTGACTCAGTCGCAGTGGCCTTCATTACCCGTAATGTCCTCTGCACTCTATCAATAAATACCTGAGGGTCCTCATTCGGGTCTGCTCCTGTGAATACCGGAGGGTCTAAATTAATAAAGTCACGAACCTTTGCACTCAAGGACCTATCTGCGTGACCAATACATGTTTCCTGTCGCCGAGCCTGTGCGGCTACTAATCGGGTCAATAACTGAACAACATCTCTCATCTCCTGACTCGGTGCATCCGGCTGAGGTGCTGAATGTACAGGGGTGGGCGCTGATGCTGGTGCCCTTCGGAGCCCTTCTGGAAAAGGTAGGGTATGTGAAGTCTGAGATGTAACCTCACCAAGAGATTCTCCCCGAACCCTGGTAACTCGTGGCGCTCGACTAGTAGTCTCAATAGCCATAGACTATCCTGTAAAGACCCGTAATATTTTCTCGTTTTAAAATAATGCCCGAGTGAGTCCCCGAGTTGTTGTTATTGTGGAAAATTTTAAAACAGACCTAAATTGAGTAAAAAGGTACCTCGAGACTTAAAGAATATAATTTTCCAGAAAGTAGGGGTTATGCGATGCACTATGCGATCGCACAGCGTGTATGCGGACCGCATAATGGTCGCATACCTAGGAAAAATGCTGCCCCATTTGAAGTCAACTATACGGTCCAGTATGCGATCGCATAACGTGTATGCGGACCGCACAATTGGTCGCATACCTGGGCAGTGTGTTCTGGATTTTTGTCCCATCTTGAGGGCCATTGTGCAGTCAGACATGCGAACCGCATGTCAGGAATGCGATCGCATTCCTGACCGCATTCTTGTGTCGGGCCCTATTTTTCTAATTTTTAAAACCCAACCCCAGTTCATTAAAACACCCCTCGCCTTCTTTTTTTAACCATTTTCTGAACAAAATTAGAGAGAGGGGAGAGAGGGTTCTTGAGAGAGAAAGCTTCATCTTAACCAATTGGAATTTCAAAGTCACCCAGGCCTGGAAATTTCGAGTAATCATCTTCTTCTTCATTCTAACAGATAAGAATCCCCAAGCCCTTTTCATTAGTTTTCTGATTTTGAACAAAAGGGGGACTCTTATGAATTGATTCTTGAAAATATAAGTTTATACCTCGCATGCATGATCATAATGTCCATAATCTAGTAAGAGGAAGCGGGTTGGGGTAAAGTTCACAAATAAGGGGTTGAAAATCTAAGGGGGGACTCACATAGCAGTTGATAAATGCTTAAAAAGAGTTCAAATTATATGCATGGTTTCCAATTCTGAGTTGAATATGTTTAACTGTGAACTACATAGAAAGTACTAGTCGGTCCGGTGATTTGTGAGTAAAAGTTGAAAAGGGATTTCAACCCCAGGTATGTATGGCTAACTTTTACCTTCGTAGAATCCTCTTGTTGGGTTCGAGTTTATGGTATGTGTACCTTGTTTGGAAATATGTGAATTGACTATTCAAACGTGTTAAGACGTGAGACTTTATTCTCTGATTCTTCCTGGTTGATTGTCATGCTACTGTGTTGTATGAAGTTATAAAAGGTGCTTGATGGGCAATGAACGAAATATTGATAATGTGCTCAAATGTGGGAATGTGTAAAATAGTTGAAAGCCATACGTGGAAAGTAATGAAAAGAAAGAGTATTGTGAAACAATGTAACTGAATTGAGCGAATGTGGCAGCACCGTGTTCATGAAATTTCTACTTGATAGATGTTATGGTGCCTTGGGCCCAAATAAATGAGTCGTTGATATGAATTTTCCTTGATTTGGTGATTCTTGTGACGAAATTGTTTGTGATTGTGCTGTGAATTAAAATTATCAGGTGGGGTCGGGTTGCGCACCACAACACGAAGTAATAAGGTTGATGGGTTGTGGTGATAAGGGTGGCCGAGGTAATAAGGATGAAATGTGATCGTTATCACTACTGAAATGAAAATCTATGAGCTCTTAAATATGATGATGTTGAAAGGGAAAAAGGAGAGACTGTGCATCTTGTTTGATTTTGGTTGTTTCCTTCCATGTGCATTGCTTAATTGGTTCTATTGTGTTCCTTAATTGTGTATTGCTTGATTGTACTTGGGATAAATTTTGTTTATACATACTAGTACTATTCCACAATACTAAATCTTTATCCACTTATTAGTTAACTAGGTAATGTCCCATTACCCGGTAATTAATCAATTATCCGTATAATTTAAAAATTATATCAAATTAATTAAAATTCTACTTATTTTTAATATACTTTATACATCATACTACCGTGGTCATATGGTACCTTGCATGGTACTAGTTCATAATCATCGGGTATTATCGTTCGAACCGTATTTTATCCCAAATTATCCACCTTCAACGAAACCCGTTTTCTTTAATTTGTGTATCCTTTATCCTTCAGGACATTTATTTATCACTTTTTATAAATAGTGAAAATACGTTAACATCAAGATGATCTTATCCCTGAGTCTACATCAATTAACTGAAGAAGAAACTTTGAACGTATGAAAACGGGAGATGTAACAGTTTATCTACAACTTATTAGAGTGTAATTTGAGGTTTTGAACACTGATTTGGACTTGGATTTGGAGTCTAATCCATATATGGACTCATGGGGTTAAGGGTAAACGATATCTATCCTTGACTCGGGTTTCGACGATGTGGGCCTAGTTGACTTTTTGATGAATTTTGAGATTTGATCAAAGTTTAAAGTTTTATTATTTGGAGATGGTTTCCATAACCTTATTTAAACTCAATGAGTAATATCTGACTAGATTAAGAGCATTTTGAGGTCTCGGTTAGAGGTAAAGGCATGTTTGGAGGCTAAGCTTGTTGATAAGGGTAAGTATCTTGCCTAATCCTTGTTTGATGGAATAGCTTAGGATATAACCTTATTTTCTTAGTTGAAACACGTGGGGAGCAGATTATATGCGAGGTGATGAGTGTATATGCAGGTGTTTTGTTGTGTTCCTTCCATGATTTTTGTTTAATTCAATTGTATTAAAATACGAGCTCATTATTTTATGATAGTAACCATGTTTAGGATTAATACATCTTAACTGTCCGTGATATTTCCGAAATTGTTGATGTACATGATTTAGCCGTAGAAATGCTTTATATCATGAGCATTGTGCATATTATTGATTACTTGTGAGCATATGCATCCTCGGAAATAAATTATTACTTCAGATTGTTACGATAAGAGCATATTTGGACATGTTGGGCGGATTGATATGGATATGGCACGAGCTTTTTATCGTATGATGATAGTGATATGATATTGTTTTGGAACAAGGTATTTGTCGTGCATTGGACGTGCTGGTAATGATACGCTTAGTGTGTGGATATGGATCTATCCCTCCTATGTTTCATTATTGATGACGTACACGTAGGTTGTGAGAAACCAATAGATTTTCGATTAATTGTGATGTGGGATCAGATGTGGTGTGTTCTTGAGCATAAGGGTGGAAGCTTTGGCCATTAAAGGAAATCCTTTATGCAATGTCATGAATACTTTATGCTTTCTATGTTTATCTTCTAACATGATACTTGATGCCTCTGTTATATGCTTTGGACTTGTCGAACGAGATAGAGCTATCCATGTTCAGTTGATATCCCATAATATATTATTTGGCAATATCATATCTCTTTTCATAATTTTGTTGTGTATAAATATGAATTGTATAGGTTTATTTGTTAGTATGTATCACATGACTTGAACCTTGTCACTACTTCACTGAGGTTAGTCTTGATGCTTACTGAGTATACAGTTTCACATACTCATACTATACTTCTGCACATTGTTGTGCAGATTCTGGAATTTGCTCGGGTGGACTACAGGAGGGTGCCGGGAAGATGATATAGAACACTTTAGGTAGTGCTACATGATTCCCCGCAGACCCTTGGAGTCTCCTTCCTTCTATTATCGTACTATTATTTCCATTTTAGATAGTACTTGTATTGTTGTGAGATTCAGTTATAGTATATTTTAGAGCTCATAAATTTGTAATACTAGGTTTAGGAGAAAGTATTATCGTAGTATTTCTGTATTTAATATTGTTGGAGGACCACTCCATGTATTTATGCAATGATAGTTATATCACATCTTGTTATGATTTGTTTGATCTATATTTTGATATTGGCTTACCTAGCGTTCGGGGTTAGGTGTCATCACGACTGTTGGAGATTTTGGAGTGTGAAAAAATTGGTATCATAGCTCTAGGTTCATGGGTTCTAGGGGTCACGAGGTATCTAGTAGAGTCTTGAAGAATGGTATGGAGACATATGTATTTACCTTCAAGAGGCTATCGGAAAAATAGAAAATTTCATCCTCTTTCGTTTTCTATCGTACGACTTTATTTCATCCTAAAATTTGAATCTTTACTTTTTTATTCTCTTATAGATGGTGAGAACATGTTCATTTGCAGTAGCTTAGCAGACGCCAACATACAAGGCTATAGTCAGGAGAGGCAAGGGTTAGGGTAGGGCTAGAGTTCAGGCTAGATCACGTACAGCTTCACGTGTGAGATATGGAGCACCTTCAATCACTCGTGCTTATGCTAGATTAGTTTATGAGGAGCCACATGTAGCTCCAGTAGTGAACTAGGCTCCAGCTCATGTTGTTCCCCCGAGTTTGGCTCAGGTTCTCGAGGGTTTTATTGCTAGCCCAATGCTTCATGATACTATGGTCCAGATCTTGAGTTATTTTGATGGCTTCTCACAGGCCGATATGATTCAGATGATTCCATCTACCTCTCATGCTAGAGGAGCACAGACCCCAACTATTCACACATCAGAGCAGGCCACTGCTATGTTGCAACTCTGTGAGTTCCGGTTGTTCCACCAGTTAGGGCAGTTCTTCTTGTGCAACCATCAGGTGCAGGGATGGAGCTGCTATGTCTATTGAGGAGTAGAAGAGGATGCATCGGTTCCATAAGGTTGATACTACACGTAATGATGGTGATCTCGCAACTAATGCTCTGGAGTCCTTGGATAGGTCTTATAAGATTCTACACAATTTGGGACTTGTGGAGTCCAATAGAGTTGATTTTATTATCTTTCAATTGAGAGGGCCAGCCAAGAGTTAGTGGTTGAATGATGAGAGGAAGACCAGCAGCATCACTTCCTCTCACATAGACTCGATTTTCGACCCTCTTCTAAGAGAAGTACATCCCACTCACCAGGAGAGATGAGTTTCACAGCTAGTTTGAGCACTGTAATGACCCGAACGGTCGTTTTGATTATTAGAGAACCATTCCCTTATTTGATGATTCTCGTATATTTGTTTTGATGTTTTGTGACTTGCGGGGATGGTTGTCTTGGTTTCGTGGAGGTTTGAGAGTAAATTGGAATACTTAGTTTCATTTTTGGAAGCTTATGTTTTAAGAGTTGATCAAGGTTGGACTTTTGAGTAAATGACTTAGGAATTGGGAGTTGATGGTTACAATAGGTTTGTATGGTGATTTGGGACTTCGGCGTATGTTCGAATTTGGAATTGGAGGTTCCATGAAGGTTTTGGCTCTATTTGTCGAAAGTGAGCAACTTGAAGAATTAGAGTTCTTATGTTTTACTAGTAGTTGACTTTTTAGCTAATGAGCTTTGATTGTGGTTTAATACTTTGGAGAGATTTATTTGGTCAAATGAAACGTATGTGTAAGGTTTGGCTGTAATCCAGAATGTCTAAGTGTGAATTGGATGCTTGGTAGAAGTTTGAGAGTTTATGAACTTAATAGAAGTTTAACATGTGGTTTGATATTTGATTACAATATGTGATGTTTTTGTATGTGTTTGGAGGCCTTGTATAGGTTCGCATAGTGTTTGTGGATTTGTTGGTATTATTGGACGTGGTCTCAGAGGGCTCGGATGAGTTTCAGACCACCCGGAGCATGTTTAGACATAGCTAATTTTCTAGTGTCTAGTGTTCACTACTTTTATGAGGGGTGTCCCATGTTCCCGAGAGGTGTCCCCCACTCGCGATGAAGGATTTTGGGCTGGGGTTGGTTCTCTTCGCATTTTCTAAGGGTTTCCTTCTCTAGGGTTGGACAGTCAATCATCGTGTTCGCGAGCGTCATGTCGCGGTCGCGAAGAAGAGAACGGTATGGAGGTTTTGGCCTTCACGTTCATGAAGGTATGGATAGCGCTCACGAAGAGGTGAGGCCGATGGCCTTTGCATTTGTGTGACTCCTGTCGCATTCGTGAAGGAGGTTTTCTGTGCGATGGAATTTTGTGCTTCACGAACACGGAGCTGAGGTCGTTCGTGAAGGGTAGTGCTGGGCAGACTATATAATTTTTGATTTTCGGGATATTGTTCCCATTCTCTCGTATTTTGAATCCTAAACGTGGAGAGGGGAGATTTTTCAAGGAGATCTTCATACAAGGCAAGAGGGTAAGTAATTTCTACTCATTTGTGGTTACATGTCAAGAATCTACATGGATTTTTAACCCCTGGAAAAGCATTTAGAGTTTAGAAATTGGGTTTTTGGTATGAACTTAAGAGTTCTTTTTACGGTTTTGATTATGAAATTGGAACCTTATTTGGAATCTAATCATATATCTTGAATGGTAGGGCTATGGGTGAGCTATACCTATGATCAATGTAGGATTCTGGCCCCGAGTTCCGAGGTTGACTTTTGGATTTGGGTTAAAGATTGAATTGTTTTGAAATGGAATCAATTCCTAAAGCGTGTATTGACTCACTTAGGTAATATTTAACAAAATTCTAGTCGTTTGGAGGTGGATTTGAGAGGAAAACCAATTTTGGAAGGTTGAAAGTGTTAATGGTGGATGTAAGTCTCTTGTCTATCCTTATAAGAGGGAATTCTCCTCATAGGTGATTTGTTTGCTACTTTTTCTTTGATTTAGGAGCTACATATATTTGAGGTGATGAGTGTATATGTGCAACTAGGTTATGACCATATCTGGTAGAATTTTTGCTTATGATATGCCTTGCTTGGACTATGTGAATTTATTGTCCATGTTTTATTGATTCTATGATGATGTAGTAACACGTAATTATTATTTAGAAGCATGCATAAGGTTATTACTAGTTAAATAGGGCCTAAAGGATCGTTTTTCCATGTTGAGCTTTCTCGTTGACCCGTTGTCATACACTTATCTTATTTGACTCATGATTTGGTGGTTAAATGGATTAATTTACTCATGTTAAATGTTATGAGTCGACTTTTAATGTTGAAATAGCATATTGAATTATTGTGATAAATTTAATTACATAAATAGCCATAGCAATCTTTTAGCCATGTGAGCTGATAAATTGAATAACATGAATAGCCATAGCCATCTTTTAGCCATGTAATATTTTATCCGAATTTCTATTGTTATGGTTCGGTGCCTCTTAACTATATTATATCATATACATATGCATGAGTTGGAGAGTTGGATATTGAGAAAAGTTAAGGATTTTTGCACTAAGGACAATATGAGCGGCTTTGATTATTTGTAATTGATCATTGATTGCAAAATGATGAATGCTTGGATGTGGATTCGTCCTTCTAGAGTCAGGTGATTGACCATTTTACTTTTGGCCATGTAAGTGTAGGAACACAAAGTTGGTGCTTGATTTGGACATGTGGTCTATGTTAGGCACATGGATTTGTGCTGTGAGGTTTGAGAAGGGATCATGAGCATGCATAGTTTTATATCTCAGACTCATGCAATGGCTTATATATAAATGTTGGTTGATACATATCATTCTTTTATGCAAGGATTAAGGTATTTGATATCTGATTCGAACTCTTTTATCACCAAAGCATACCTAAATTCCATATATACTATGTCTCTAGCTTTTGTACCTTTTTGATGACACCGTGCTTTACTTCGTATCTTATTTATTTTTTCACCTGATTATTGGATTGTAAGTAAGTGTCAATATCAATCACTCGCCACTACTTCTTCGAGGCTAGACTTGGTTCTTACTGCATACCGTGGTTTTTTCCTGATACTACACTATTGCACATTTTTGTCCAGGTTCTATGGCAGGTACTATGGTACCCATTCAAGTGAGTAGGAGTATTTTCTAGAGAATTCATGGTGAGCTTCCCTTCTCCTACTTATCATCCTTATCTACTTATTTTTGGTTTGGACAGATGTATTCGCCCAGTTGGGACTATTAATCTTGTTAGATGCTTGTGACATTGTGACTACGGGTTCTGGTATGTTGTGAGACAGTTGTTATTGCATTTAGACCCTGTCTAAGACCTATGTATATAATGATAATTTTTCGAGACTTGCTCCGCTTTCATATCTATATCATATCTATGTTAGTGACTTAATAAATAAATTTTGTTATTGTTATGGTGTGTTGGCGTGACTAGTAAGTGAGTTAGGTGCCATCACTACATTCAGTGGGCTTTTGGGTCATAACAAGCACTGCAGCCGGATGGTATGATAGTTAATTAGTATGAGATGACGTTCAAAAAGTTGTCATGCTATGCAACTTTCTTGATTCCCACTAAGAAAGAGAGGGTTTGAGGGTTCATTAGGGGACTCTGTTAGAGTCTTAGGCATGGGAGGTTGAGGCTGGGACTGCCTTTCACCAGGTTGTAGAGATTGCTAGGAGGTTGGAGTGTATTCGCATGAAGGAGATGGAGGACAAAGATACTAAGAAGACTCGTGGTACTAGAGGATGTGGTGGTGCCTTCTCTTGAGGCAAGGGTCAACATGGTAGAGGCTATGCTAGTGGGCCAGTTCTGTCAAACTTCTCATGGTGCTCCAATTAGCCACGTGTTTCATAGAACTCTTCTAGGGAAGTCGTCATTAGTGTACCTCTCGCGCATTGTTTTGCAACAACCCAGTCGGTTGTTTTACGATTTAAGTCTCGTTCCCCTATTTGATTCTTTCCGTGTGCTTGTTTCTCATCTTATGACTTATGGGGATGGTTGGTATAGTTTCGGCAATGTTTTGGAGTGAATTGGAACACTTAGTTCCATGGTTGGAAGCTAACGTTACAAGAGTTGACCAAAGATTGACTTTTGTGAACGACCTCGGAATGATAATTTAATGGTTCCAATATGTTCATACGGTAACTATGGACTTAGGCATACGTATGAATTTGGATTTGTAGGTTCCTTGGTTGATCTTACTCTAATTGTTGAAAGTTGGAATTTGATGGTTTGTAGGTTTAACCAGGAGTTGACTTTGATGCAATCGGGGTCGGATGGTTGTTCCAGAAGTTGGAATAGGTTCATTATATCAATGAAACCTGCGTGCAAAATTTAGTTACATTCCGAGTTGGTATGATAGGAATCATATGTTTGGTCGGAAGTTTAGAAGCTTAAGAACTTAAGAGAAGTTCAATAGATGGTTTGATCGTCGATTCATAGATGCGGTGATCTTGTATGTGTTTGGAGTCTTTGGATAGGTCCAATTAGTGTTAACGTACTTGTTGGTATGAGCTGACGGGTTCCCAAGTGGCTCGTGTGAGTTCTAGACTTAGAGAGGCGTGGCTTTTGCAGGGCATTTTCGCACAAGGCAACAGGGAAAGTGACTTCTACTTGATTTTAACATTGTATCTTATTTGTCCATGGACTATGAAAGATAGACTATGGGATTTGAAAGAGAAATTTAGGTATTTTGATAATTGTTTTGGAGAGTGAAAAAATAGAGATTTGAACCTCGATTCGGAGTATGATTTGGATGAAACTCATATATTTAGACTCGTATTTGAATGAATAGTCGGGATTTGTGACTTTTGTAGTGTTATGGGAAGCAGGCTTTTTGAAATTTGATAAATAGTGGAGCTTTATTACTTGGAACCGATTCCTATAGCATTGTTTGAGACCTAGTCTTTATGACTAGGTAAGCCTAACAATCATTGAGAATTTAACTAATAAATCTCATAATAACACCAAAACATAATAACAATCACATAATCCCCAAAACCGATGGAACTGAGTAATAAGCCCTAAACAAATACACTAGTATTCTCTAAATACAACATTGTTTTATATGAGGATGAACAGCTATAAAGGCAATAATAGAAGACGACTCTTAGGCTTGCAATTGTCAAGCATGTATACCTTGAAGTCTTCAAAGTAATTGGGTCAACTCACTAGCGTCCGACACGAGAAAAAGCACGTGGATATGCACAAAAATGTGCAGAAGCATAGCATGAGTATACCACAACGGTACCTAGTAAATGACAAGCCTAACCTCGATAGAATATTGACGAGGTGTAACGACCCGGTCGGTCGTTTTGAGAGTTAGTGCCCCGATCCCCTAATAACTTCTTTCCCCACTTTCATATCTGCTTATGGCACTTGTCAGAATGATTAGTTTCTAAATTCAGAGAGTTTTTTGACACATAGTCCCTATATATGAGTTTAAGTTTAAGAAATTGGACCGTAGTTGGAATTGTGTGAAGAAGGATCCAGAATGGAATTCCGTCGACTTCGTTAACTCCGTTGGGTGATTTTGGTGATAGTAGCATGTTTGGAATATGTTCTCGAAGTCTGTAGTAGATTTAGGCTTGAATTGGCGAAAGTTAGAATTTCGGCGATTTCGACCGATAAGTGAAATTTTTATATCGGGCTCGGAATGGAATTTCGAGATTGGATGTAGGTACATAGTGTCATTTATGAACTATGTGTAAAATTTGAGGTCAACCGGACTAGTTTTGACGTGTTTCAGCATCGGTTGTAGATTTTGAAAATTTCATAAGTTCTTAGGCTTGAATCCATGCATAATTGGTGATTTTGATGTTATGTCATGTGTTTTGAAGGCTCGACTAAGTTTGTATAAGGTATTAGGACTGGTTGGTAATTTTGGTTGAGCTCCCGGGGGCCTCTGGGATGTTTCGGATGCTCAACGGGATAATTTTTGAACTTAAAACCAGTTGAAGCATTGCTGGTGCTAGTGTTTCGCATCTGCGGAAGGGGAGCCGCAGGTGCGGTCACGCAGGTGCGGAGGGGGCAATCACAGATGCGGAATTGGTGTGGGTCAGCTAGGCTCGCAGGTGCGGCAAGAGTCCCACAGATGCGGCCTAGTGACTGCAAGTGCGGTTCTAGCCCACTTAAGGATTTATCGCATCTACGATGTATTTTCCGTAGGTGAGGGACCGCAGGTGCGGTCCAAGGGGGAGCAGGTGCGGGATCGCTGGGCATTTTATACCAAATTTGAGCCTTGAAATTCATATCTTCAAAAAACGATTTGGAACTCGGGATTAGGCGATTTTGACTGGGTTTTGAGGAGAAGATTCAAAGGTAAAAATTCCTAACCTTATTTCACTTGTATATCATTAATCCATAGAAATTTCTTCCATGCAATTAATGAAATTGGGTGAAAAATCATAAAAATGGGGGGAAGGTTCCCCATATAGATATGCGAGAATTTAATGAGATTTTGACGTTGGTTTTCGATGATTCTTGTTCGAGTGAGTTCGTGACTGAATTTGTGTTCTAAATTTATAACTTTCACTCGTTTCCGAGACGTGGTTCCGGGGGAATTTGTTTGGGAATTTTTCTAATTTCGCATATTAGCCTTGAACAAATTAGCTAGATCGATTTCTTACAGTGACATTTACATTATGCAATTGAATTGAATAGATTTGGGCCATTCGGAGTCGGGTACTCGTGGAAAGAACGTGGTTTTGAGTTGAGTAGAGTAGTCGAGGTAAGTGGCTTGCCTAACTCTATGTTGGGGATTTCCCCTTAGGTTGTTTGATGCTATTTGTTCTATGGGCGCCGTGTACGTGAGGTGATGAGTACGTGCACGGGCCATTGTTGCTAAAATTCCACTTTTCCTTCCATGCCATAAATTATTTCACTCTTAATTCACTGTTTAATGCGCTATTGGTATAGTTTAGAATAGTAAGGATCATGCCTACCTGTTTTACCTGAATTTCTGATTTGATACGATGTGCACCATGTCTAGGTAGTCCTATCCTGTTTTTGGCCTGTGACTTTTCTCCAGAACTGTTTAAATAAACCTTATCTGGCATTCATTCACATTTCATATTTAAATTGGGACTTCGGACGTATTGCAGGAGCTTTCCCCTTGTATTGCATATCTAAATTGGGACTACAAACGTATTCCGAGAGCTTTCCCCCTGTATTGCATATTTAAATTGGGACTACGGGCGTATTCCGAGAGCTTTCCCCTTGTAGTGCATTTTCATTTGGAACTACGGGACGATATCCCGGGAGATTCCACTTTGTGATATATATTATATTGAGCCGAGGATTTTCTTACTGTACACTTATATTCTTTTTCATAAACTGTTTACTGTAGACATTACCTATCTGTTGAACTGTTTTAAACTGACTTATTTAGAAATCTAGTAGAGCCTTAACCTGACCTTGTCATTACTTTACCGGGGTTAGGCTTGGCATTAACTGGGTAACAAATGTGGTGTACTCACGCCCTTTCCTGCACATAATTTCGTGTGCAGATCCAGGTATGAGCTATCATCCTCGTGGTTAGTCATTGCTGCTGATTCCAGGAGGCTGCAAGGCATTTCTGCTGCGTCCACAGAATCCTCCGAGTCCCCGTCCATTCTATCTCGTAGAGACGTTCTTATGTACTTTTAAAGTTTTTTGTTAGAGCTTCGGTAGTGTTAGAAGTTTGTGACTGTTTGTGATATTCTGGGTTTTGGGAAGTTATATTTTGTACGTGCCAAGTGGTGATGTTTCATTAGTAGATTCACTTTATTCCGTCTTTATTTTATTGTTTCTGTTTAATATATTTTCCGCAACTAGGCTTACCTAGTCGTAGAGACTAGGTGCCGTCATGATACCTTTCAGAGGGTAAATCGGGTCGTGACAAGTTGGTATCAGAGCATCTAGGTTCATAGGAGTCACAAGCCGGTTTAATAGGGTCCCGCGGATCGGTACGGAGACGTTCGTATCTATCTTCGGGAGGCTATGTAACTGTTAAGAACAATCATATTTCATTGATTTCCTTGTCGTGCGAGTTATTGACATAAAAAAGTCTAAAATTCTATTCTATTTTTTCTCACAGATGGTGAGGACCCGTACTAGGAGGACCGACGACCAGGCACCCGAGCCCCCTGCCAGAGCCGCCAGAGGCCGGGGTCGGGGTAGAGGACGACCACACAGTGCAGCCCGAGCGCCGGCGAGAGCATCGACAGAGGAGCCTATAGCAGCCCCAACTGGAGAGCTGGCACAGGAGGTCCTTATTGCTGCTCCAGCCTTGCAGGAGAATTTAGCTAAGTTCATGAGCATGTTCAGCACTCTAGCTCAGGCTGGACTACTGCTTATTGCTCTCGCTACATCTCAGGCTGGGGAGGGGCACAGACTCTCGCATCCCGCACTCCTGAGCATAGGGGCCAGGTTGATCAGGCCCCGGAGTACAACATGGGACAAAGGTAGCTGCTTCTGAGGCTGAGCACCTTAGAATTGAGAGGTACAAGAAGTACGACCCACCTATTTTCAGCGGACTAGCATCATATGATGCTCTGGGATTTCTTGAGGAGTGTCATTGTATTCTCTGTACTATGGGAATTATGGAGACTAGTGGGGTTGCTTTCACCGCTTTCCAGCTGAGGGGAGCGGCATATCAGTGGTGGCAGGCCTATGAGCTGAGTAGTCCGGATGAGGCAGCCTCACTCACTTGGGCTCAGTTTTCTGAGATGTTTCTGCAAGAGTATGTCCCTCAGAGCCACAAGAATACTTGGCGCGCGGAATTCGAGCAGTTACGCCAGGGTTCTATGACTGTGTCAGAGTATGCAATCCATTTCAGTGAGTTAGCTCGGCATGCACCAGCCTTGGTTGCCACAATCAGAGAGCGGGTTCCCCGCTTCACTGAGGGACTTCACTCTAGTATTCGGACCAGTATGGCCAGAGAGTTGGAGATGGACATCACTTATCAGCAGGCAGTGCGTATTGCCAGGAGAGTAGAGGGCATGTTTGCCTGGGACCGAGAGGAGAGAGAGGCCAAGAGGTCTTGAGAGACTGGCCATTTTTTAGGAGCTCGTGCACCAACAGAACGCTACGGTAGGGGCTTTGTGGGTCGCCCTGTTCATTCAGCCCTTCCAGTAGCCAGCGGTATTCCAGCTCCTCCTAGACCTCAGGAGTTCTATTATGCAATGCCAGTATCCAGTGTGCCTCCAGTTCGAGGTGCTATTTTCGGCCAGCCCACCAGGCCAGCTCCTATTCAGTCTCACCCGCAGTATCCTTTGAGCGGGTTGTTTTGAGTGTGGTGCACTCGTCACGTGATTAGAGATTTCCCCAGGGCCAGGAGGGGTGTACCTCTATAGTCTTATTAGCCTCCACGTGCTCCGCCGGGCCCTCCGGCTATTCTTCTAGCCCAGCTGCCACTCCACCTCCTCAGTCATTTTGAGGTGGAGATCGGGGAGGTAGAGGTCGCCCTAGAGGGGGAGGCCAGGCCAGGCCAAATACTATGCCCTTCCAACCCGTTCCGAGGCTGTTGCTTCAGACCCAGTCATCACAGGTATTGTTCCTGTCTGCCATAGGGATGCATCAGTATTATTCGATCCATGATCTACGTATTCATATGCGTCCTCTTATTTTGCTCCACATTTGGGGATATCTCAGGATTCTTTGAGTTTCCCTGTTTATGTATCTACTTCTCTGGAAGAGTCTAGTTGTGGATCGCGTATATCGGTTGTGTTTGATTTCTCTTAGTGGTTTTGAGACCAGGGCTGATTTATTATTACTCAGCATGGTAGATTTTGAAGTTATCTTGGGCATGGACTGGTTGTCGCCCCATTATGCTATTCTTGATTATCACGCTAAGATCGTGATGCTGGCTATGCCAGGTTTCCCAAAACTAGAGTGGAGAGGTACCTTAGAGTATACTCCCCGCAGGGTCATTTCATTTCATAAGGCTCAGCGGATGGTTGAGAAGGGGTGTGATGCGTATTTGGCCTATGTGAGAGATGTCAGTGTTGATAACCCTCTAGTTGAGTCAGTCCCAGTAGTGAGGGACTTTGCTGATGTATTCCCAGTTGATTTTCTGGGTATGCCGTCCAACAGAGATACTGACTTCGACATTGATTTGTTGCCGGGCACTCAGCCCATTTCTATCCCTCCTTACCGTATGGCTCCTCTTGAGTTGAAGGAGTAGTTACAGGAGTTGCTTGATAAGGGTTTCATCAGACTCAGTGTATCACCTTGGGGTGCTCCGATATTATTTGTGAAGAAAAAAGATGGTTCTATGCGTATGTGAATTGATTATCGGCAGCTGAACAAGGTTATATCCTTTGCCTCGCATTGATGATTTATTCGACCAGCTACAGGGTTCCAGAGTATTATCCAAGATTGACTTGCGATCTGGCTATCGTCAGCTGACTATTCGGGAGTCGGACATCCCAAAGACTACCTTCAGGACCAGATATGGTCACTATGAGTTTCTTGTCATGTCATTTGGGCTGACCAATTCCCCAACAACCTTTATGCATTTGATGCACAGTGTGTTCCATCCTTACCTTGATTTCTTCATAATTGTGTTTATTGACGACACCCGTGTATTCCAGATCTCGGGAAGATCATGAGTAGCACTTGAGGACCGTGCTTCAGACTTTGAGGGAGAAGAGATTGTATGCAAAATTCTCCAAGTGTGAGTTCTAGCTTGATTCAGGGGCATTCCTGGGCCACATAGTGTCTTGTGATGGGATCAAAGTATATCACAAGAAGGTGGAGGCGGTGTAGAGTTGTCCTAGATCGTCATCAGCTACGGAGATCCGCGGCTTCCTTGGTTCTGAAGGGTACTATTGTCGCTTTGTAGAGGGATTTCATCTATTGCAGCACCTATGACCAGACTAACCTAGAAGGGTGCTCCGTTAAGGTGGTTCGAGGAGTGTGAGGAGAGCTTTCAGAAGCTCAAGACAGATTTGACTTCAGCCCTAGTACTAGTGTTGCCTAAAGGTTCGGGGTCCTACACTATCTATTGTGATGCTTCGAGGATTGGCCTTGGAGCAGTATTGATGCAGGACGGTAGGGTGATTGCCTACGCGTCCAGGCAGCTGAACGTGCATGAGAAGAATTATCCAGTTCATGACCTCGAGTTAGAAGCTATAGTTCATGCCCTGAAGATTTGGCGTCATTATTTGTACGGTGTTCCATGTGAGATTTTTACGGATCACCGGAGTTTGCAGCACTTGTTTAGGTAGAATGACCTCAATTTGCACCAGTGAAGATGGTTGGAGTTACTAAAGGACTATGACATCACTATATTATACCACCCGGGGAAGGCCAATGTGGTGGCTGACGCCTTGAGTCGCCGGGCGGAGAGTTTGGCATATCTTCCGGCAGTTGAGAGGCCCTTAGCCTTGGATGTTTAGCCTTTAGACAGTCAGTTTGTGAGATTGAATCTTTCAGAGCCTTGCCGGGTTTTAGCTTGTGTGGTGGCTCGGTCTTCTCTTTATGACCGCATTCGAGAGCGCCAGTATGATGATCCCCACCTTCTAGTTCTTCATGACAGGGTTCGGCGAGGTGACGCCAGGGATGTGACTATAGGAGATGACGGTGTGATGAGGATGCAGGGTCGGATCTGTGTACCCAATATGGATGGGCTTTGGGAGTTAATTCTTAATGATTCCCATAGCTCGCGGTATTACATACATCCGGGTACTGCGAAGATGTAGCAGGATCTGAGACAGCACTATTGATGGAGAATGATGAAAAAGGATATAGTGGAGTTTGTGGCCAAGTGTCTCAACTATCAGCAAGTCAAATATGAGCATCAGAGGCCAGGAGGGTTACTTCATCAGATCGAGCTTCCAGAGTGGAAGTGGGAGCGGATCACCATGGACTTTGTGGTTGGACTTCCTCGGACTTTGAAAAAATTCAATGTTATTTGGGTGATTATGGACCGGCTGACCAAGTCAGCCAATTTCATTCCAGTGTTGACTACATACTCCTCTGAGAGGTTGGCGGAGATTTATATCAGGGAGATTGTTCGCCTCCACGGTATTCTAGTATCTATCATTTCAGAAAGAGGTAATAGTTCACTTCACGGTTCTGTAGAGCCATTCCGCTGGAGCTAGGAACCAGGGTAGAGTTGAGTACAGCCTTTCATTCTCAGACGGACAGGCACTCCGAGCGCACGATTTAGATTCTTGAGGATATGCTCCGTGCCTGTGTAATGGATTTTTGAGGGTGATGGGACCGATACTTGCAACTTGCCCTTTGCAGAGTTTGCTTAGAATAACAGCTACCAGTCCAGCATTCAGATGGCGCCATATGAGGCTTTGTATGGTAGACGGTGCTGGTCCCTAGTGGGATGGTTTGAGTCGGGCGAGGCCCGATTGTTGGGTACAGATTTTGTCCAGGATGCCCTGGACTAGGTGAAGGTGATTCAGGAGAGACTTCACACAGCTCAGTCCAGCAAAAGAGTTATGCGGACCAGAAGGTTCGTTATTTGGAAGTTATGGCTGGTGATCGGTTTTTGCTTCAGGTATCGCTTATGAAGGGCGTCATGAGGTTCGGGAATAAGGGTAAGTTGAGTCCGACATTCGTTGGTCCTTTTGAGGTATTGCGGCGTGTTGGGGAGGTTTCTTATGAACTAGCCTTGCCTCCCAACCTAGTAGGGGTTCATCCGGTATTCCACGTCTCTATGATCTGGAAGTATCACGGTAACCCGACTCATGTTTTGGATTTCAGTTCAGTCCAGTTGGACAAGGATCTATCATATGTTGAGGAGCCAGTAGCTATATTAGATAGACAAGTCAGAAAGCTCAGGTCAAAGAATATTGCATCAGTCAAGGTTAAGTGGAGGGGTCAGCTGGTCGAGGAGTCGACTTGGGAGACCGAGCAGGATATGCGCACCCTCATCTTTTCACAGCTTAAGGTATATATCTCTACTCGTTCGAGGACAGACGATTTTCTTAATAGGGGGAGAATGTAACGACCCGGTCGATTGTTTTGAGAGTTAGCGCCCCGATCCCCTAATAACTGATTTCCCCACTTTTATATCTGCTTATGGGACTTGTCGGAATGATTAGTTGCGAAATTCAGAGAGTTTTTGGACACATAGTCCCTATATATGAGTTTAAGTTTTAAAAATCAGACCGTAGTTGGAACTGTCTGAAGACGGATCTAGAATGGAATTTCATCGACTCCGTTAGCTCCGTTGGGTGATTTCGGGGTTAGGAGCGTGTTCGGAATGTGTTCTCGAAGTCGGTAGTAGATTTAGGCTTGAATTGGCGAAAGTTAGAATTTTGGCGATTTCGGCCGATAGGTGAAATTTTGATATCGAGCTCGGAATGGAATTCCGAGAGTGGGTGCAGGTCCATAGTATCATTTATGACCTATGTGTAAGATTTTAGGTCATTAGGACTAGTTTTGACGTGTATCGGCATCGGTTGTAGATTTTGGAAATTTCATAAGTTCTTAGGCTTGAATCCATGCATAATTGGTGATTTTGATGTTATGTGATGTGTTTTGAAGGCTCGACTAAGTTTGGATAAGGTATTAGGACTGGTTGGTAAGTTTGGTTGAGGTCCCGCGGGCCTCGGGATGTTTCGGATGCTCAACGGGATGGTTTTTGAACTTAAAACTAGCTGAAGCATTGTTGGTGCTGGTGTTTCGCACCTGCAAAAGGGGAGCCGCAGGTGCGGACACGCAGGTGCGGAGGGGGCCATCGTAGATGCGGAATTGGCCTAGGTCAGCCAGGTCGCAGATGCGGCAAGGGTCCCGCAGATGCGGAGCTGCAGATTCGGCCCAATGACCGTAGGTGCGGTTCCAGCTCACTTAAGGATTTTTCGCACCTGCGATGTATTTTCCGCAGGTGTGGTCCAAGGGGGCGCAGGTGCAGGATCACTAGGTAGTTTATACCAAATTCGAGGGCTTGAAATTCATATCTTCTAAAACAATTTGGAGCTCGGGATTAGGTGATTTTGAGTGGGTTTTGAGGAGAATATTCATAGGTAACAATTCCTAACCTTATTTCACTTGTATATCATTAATCCATAGAAATTTCTTCAATGCAATAAATGAAATTGGGTGAAAATCATAAAAATGGGAGGAAGGTTCCCCAAATAGAAATCTGAGAATTTAATGAGATTTTGACGTTGATTTTCGATGATTCTTATTCGAGTGAGTTCGTGAGTGAATGGGTGTTCTAAATTTATAACTTTCACTCGTTTTCGAGACGTGGGCCCGGGGGACGTTTTGGGTAATTTTCCTAATTTCGCGTATTAGTCTTGAACTAATTCGCTAGATCGATTTCTTACAATGATATTTACATTATGCAATTGAATTGAATAGATTTGGGCCATTAGGAGTCGGGTACTCGTGGCAAGAGCGTGGTTTTGAGTTGAGTAGAGCAGTCGAGGTAAGTGGCTTGCCTAACTCTATGTTGGGGATTTCCCCTTAGGTTGTTTGATGCAATTTGAGGTAAGTGGCCATTGTTTCTAAAATTCTATGTTTCCTTCCATGCCATGAATCATTTCACTCTTATTTCACTGTTTAATGCCCTAATTGTGTAGTTTAGAATAGGAAGGAGCATGCCTACCTGTTTTACCTAAATTTCCTATTTGATAATATGTGCACCATGTCTAGGTAGTCCTATCATGTGTTTTGCCTGTGACTTTTCTCCGGAACTGTTTAAATAAACCTTATCTGGCATTCATTCGCATTTCATAATTAAATTGGGACTACAGACGTATTTCGAGAGCCTTCCCCATGTATTGCATATTTAAATTGGGACTATAGACGTATTTCGGGAGCTTTCCCCCTATATTGCATATTTAAATTGGGACTACAGACGTATTCCTGGAGCTTTCCCCCTGTACTGCATATTTAAATTGGGACTACAGACGTATTCCTGGAGCTTTCCCCCTGTACTGCATATTTAAATTGGGACTACAGACGTATTCCAGGAGCTTTCCCCATGTACTGCATTTTCATTTGAAACTACGGGACGGCATCCCGGGAGATTCCACTTTGTGATATATATTATGTTGAGCCGAGAATTTTCTTACTGTACACTTATATTCTTTTTCTTAAACTATTTACTGTAGACATTACCTATCTTTTGAACTGTTTTAAACTGACTTATTTAGAAATCCAGTAGAGCCTTAACCTGACCTCGTCACTACTTGACCGGGGTTAGGCTTGGCACTTACTGGGTACCAAATGTGGTGTACTAATACCCTTTCCTGCACATGTTTTTGTGTGCAGATCTAGGTACGAGCTATCAACCTCGTGGTTAGTCGCTGCTGCTGATTCCGGGAGACTGCAAGGTGTTTTTGTCGGGTTCGCAGAATCCTCCAAGTCTCCCTCCATTCTATCTTGTAGAGACGTTCTTATGTACTTTTCCAATTTTTTGTTAGACCTTCAGTATTGTTAGAAGCTTGTGACTGTTTGTGATATTCCGGGTTTTGGGAAGTTATATTTTGTACGTGCCAAGTGGCAATGTTTCATTTGTAGATTTACTTTATTCCGTCTTTATTTTATTGTTTCTGTTTAATATCTTTTCCGCAACTAGGGTCGTGACATGAGGTCAAGTCAAGGCACCTACTAGACATAGAAACCTGAACAAAATATTAATATAATCTATATAGAAGAAAGTAGAGAAATAAATGACAATAAGGCAATTTATCAATACAAGGTTAACGACGAAATTAAAAGCAATAAGTGACTACAAAGAGAGTACATACGATAAAGACAACAAGTAATCAATTACAGTAAAAAATATGAATGGGATGAGGTAAGGAAACAAAAACAATAACCATCCAAATCAACAAGCCTTTTAAACATAAAACCTACAACAAGAATCACAACCGAGGTACCACATCTCATATTCACATTTCACAAGTCACAATCACAATCTACCTTATATCACCGCGTTAGCCTTGAATTTATTTTAAAAACATTTTTCCCGATGTAGCTACACACGCTTTAGCCCCCTTATCTCAATGTGTGGCTACAAGTAATTCCGTTACTAGCAACACGCGTATAAATCCCACCGTATCTCGCCTCATGTGGATCAATACCCACCCTTATACCGCCGCATGAAATATCACAACACAATAATAAACTCGCACCACATGTGCCCATATGCCATAACATTGCCAAAAATCAACAATACTAATGTCACCACAGCACATATCCCACAACTCAACCACAATGTGTACACGAATCTCAATAACAACAAAAGGAATGATAAATAACTCTATAAGTAAAGGTAATCAATTAACCAACAATTTTAACCACAAACGTGTCAATAGCTCTCAACAACTAAAACATCAATATCTCAACAATGAAGGTATTTCAATGAAATGGCAACTTCAAATTATAATGCACAACATAAGCTTAACAATGAAATAGATAGCATGAAACAACAACTACAACTAAATGCGTGAGAGCAGCTCAAAAATGGAAAGAATAGCCTATAACAACAACTACTAATAAATGCATATAAGAGTAACCTCGACAATGGAAACTAGAACATGTAATAACAACTTCGATTAAAGCATGTAAGAATAAACTTGACAACGAAAGATAGAACAAATTTGTAACAACTTCAATTAATGCTTATAAGTATCCTAAGGGTCTAAATTGATCAAATACCACATATAAAATTGTGTACACACTCTTCACCTCATGTAAATGTCTTCCACATAATTCAAATAGTACAATCAAACCCAATCCTAAGGGGTGGTTGATGTGTGGCTAGGATTCATGGTTCAACGCATTATGTGCCTTACATTTTATGTGCTTTAATGGTAAAAATACACCTCGTTTGAGCATAATGGAGTCTATTTCATGTGTAGATGAATTGAAGATGGAAGCCGAGCTAAATGGATGCATAAACGTCAAAAATGCGCTCAAGAATCAAAAGGAGTCATACCAGGCTTTAGACATGTAAAGCCTAGTCATACCAGGCTTTAATCAGGCTTTAGACATGTAAAGACTGGTCATACCAGGCTTTGGCCAGGCTTTAGACATGTAAAGCCTGGTCATACGAGGTATTAGTCAGGCTTTAGACTTGTAAAGCTTGGTCATGCCAGGCATTAGGCCTGTAAAGCCTGGTGATGCCATGCGTTAGGCCTGTAAAGCTTGGTCATACCAGGCGTTTGGCAGGCGTTAGGCCTGTAAAGCTTGGTCATACCAGGCGTTTGGCAGNAGTCATACCAGGCTTTAATCAGGCTTTAGACATGTAAAGACTGGTCATACCAGGCTTTGGCCAGGCTTTAGACATGTAAAGCCTGGTCATACGAGGTATTAGTCAGGCTTTAGACTTGTAAAGCTTGGTCATGCCAGGCATTAGGCCTGTAAAGCCTGGTGATGCCATGCGTTAGGCCTGTAAAGCTTGGTCATACCAGGCGTTTGGCAGGCGTTAGGCCTGTAAAGCTTGGTCATACCAGGCGTTTGGCAGGCGTTAGGCCTGTAAAGCCAGGTCCTAGATCCGACCCAGTCCGAGTTTTAAAGGCTTTAAGTGTTTCCCGGTTTGACTAGAAGTATCCTACACGTTTAGGGTTAGTCCAAAAACACATAAATAGACCCAAACACACAACATTGAAGAGACTTTTGCCTTTGGAGACAGGAGGAGATTGTGGAACACTACTCAGAAGATCAAAACATTGATTTTTACATCCTTTATTCCTTACTCTGTAATTTAATTATGCAAGTTATTTTGGATTTGATTATTATGAGCATGAGTAGCTAACTTCTTTATCTAGGGTTTTGGTGGAACCCGTTGGGGAATGACGTTATTGCGATGTTAATATAGTTTTGATTGGTTGATTAAACTCTATTTGTTCAACTACATTTTTGTTGTAGTTAATTGAATGGCCATCAATTAGTTGTGCCTATTTAGTATGTATCTACTTGAGAGAGAGTGCATATTTAGGTAGTTGTTTGAACAACACCACTCCCGGAGTATAGACGAAAGTCATAACCGAGGATTTAGAGGTTGGATTAGAAATAACGATACCTCGGGTGCAATCTAAAGTGAGTTGTAATGCAATCTAGCTAGCGTAACTTGAGGGAGTGCGTCTAGTAAATTATCATAATTACTTGAGAGATATTTATGGTAGCTAGAGTGCCCATGATTGATAGAGACAACTAATCAAACTATAGGAAGTATCCAAGAAAGAAGTTCATCGACGGGGGAAACTATAATCTTAGACCTTTATTACAATTGTTTACACCTCATTGTTAGTTAATCTTTAGTTTATTAATTTTGTTCAGCAGAAGTAGTAAAAACACCACCAAGTGATATTCATAATTTTTGAGAAAGTTGATTAAGTGAAAGTTTAGTATTCTGACGACTTGCTTGATATGTTAATTCCCTGTGGGAGCGACTCTGGGCTTAATACCCCGGATTATATTTGCAACGCCCGCTTAGTCTTTTATTAGACATAGTTGAGCATGATCAAATTTTGGCGCCGTTGCCAGGGAGTTAACGGTATTATCAAGTGTAGTTGAAGGAAAATTCTTAAGTATAGTAGATTTTCTTTGATTCCATACATATATTGTAGCTGTAGGTGTACATAGTTCTAGGTTTCAAGTTTGATTTTTTTTTGTATTTTGATTTTGATTTTCTTTATTTTAGTAGTATTTATTAATTTGAATAACATGGCATCATGGAGTTATGAGAGTTTGGATGTTGGTAATTCTACTTTTGATCCTCGTTATGCATATTATGGAGGAAACCACCCGGGGCAAAATTGTCAAAATATTCCCAAGAACGAGTTATGTGCAACAACTCAATCTTATGTGTGGAATGTGTGTGATATGTGTGGTGGTCAAGATGGTCACTTTCATGGTTGTGCTTATATTTCTTATCTTCCCCCAACCCCTTACTTTGATGGTTCTTCTTTTTCTTGTGAAGTTAATAGGAACAAAGAACTAAAGTATGAGGACCTGAAAAAGATCGAGGATATGCTAAAGTGCCTTGTGGAACAAAATGATGAGATACAACAGCGGGTACAAAGGCAAGATGCAACTATTCGCAACTTGGAGACTCAAGTGAGTCAACTAGTTGAAGATTTCTCAAACGAGGCAAATATTCACAACTTGGAGGCTCAAGCGAATAAAGTAATTTAACCCTGTAAAGCGCAACAAGTTGACATTGTGGATAGTAGCCAATATGCGTATAAATAGGCTGCATAAATTGCCATTATAATGGAGGATTTAAAAAATACGAGGATGAGCTAGAGGAGAAGGCCAGAGAAGAACACAAACAATCAACCGAACTAGATTTTGAGGATGCCAATGTCGTAGAAGAGATACTAGAGTCAACCAATAATAGTGAGGATACCTATTTAGTTGACTCTAGTGTCATTAGTGTTAAGGATGTTGACAATCCCAATGTTTGTGTAGTTGAGCGCATTCGTCCACACTCCAAGTACTTTTCCACATTGTGGATGATGATATGGAAATAGAGTCGTCTGAGCCACTTGAGGAGTCAAGGAGTAAGGAACAAGATGCCTACATTCTGGAATTCTTTGTGCCAGAAAGTTGGGAATACACATCTCATCCAAAGGCCAAGAAGTGCAGAATACTATATTATCTTATTGGGCCAGTCAGATTCGTTCCACCACCCTAGGAGCATGATCATAGAGCAGAATCAAAACTTGGGGTCCAATTCATAAGTTCAAAGTGGAGGCATATAGTGATTCAAGCGTTTGTCCGAAAGAGCATGGAAAGCAAAACTAATGAAGAGGATTAACATGATGAAGGATGGAGAGCGTCAGAGGATGACGACGCTGCTTGATCAGGGAGTTTCTTGCACCTTATTTTTACTTCTTGTTTTGTCTATATGTGATGCACTGAGGACATTGCATGATTTAAGTGTGGGGTGTTGTAAATATTTGTTGTGGTTTGTTGTGTTTAGTGTGCTTTCTTGTTAGTAGTTTTAGATTTTCATGTTAGTAAGTTTTTTTTTTTTTTTT
>ML391238.1:59783-89451 GCA_005239525.1 Nicotiana knightiana
ATTTGCTTAACTGCTTTGACTGGAGTGTCGTGATAGAACCAATCCTGAATGAGTTATGTGCCATGTCTGTGGGTGATTTTGTATGTATTCTATGCAATGCATTTGATGTCTAGAACTTGCCCTGTGTGTGCGAAGCGAAATAGTAGAATTGTTCAGTCTAGGAAGTGATATAGGCGTTTCTTTGTTAAGCCAGATATATAAAGTTTACCCACCTAATTGTTATGTATCGTAGTTAACCCCGTTGAGCCTATAATCCTGTTTCTTTGGTAACCACATTACAAGACATACCCCTTTGTTTGAATCGATCATATATTTGAACCTTGTCACCTCTCGTAAGCACTGGAAATGTGATGAGGTATGGAAAAGGCAAAGTGTGGGGTGGTAGGTTGGCTTTTTAGTGGAACAATTGAAATAAGGAGAAAGGTGCATGAAATAAAAAAGAGTTGTCAATCGAAGCCATTTGAAAAAAAAGGAAAAAAAAAAAAAAAGAAAAGAAGAAAAAAAAAATGATAATAGTATATTGTACGAAAAACAAGTATTGATGATGGTGGCTAGTGATATATGTGTGCTTAAAGAAGTATGGGGTAATATACATTGATGTGAAGGTGGAGTCTGATTTGATATAAGTTTGAGGTTTGAATGCTAAAGTATATGTATTAAAGAGCTTAGAGAGGTGTAGTGACTCTTATATCTAAATGTATCCTATCCGTCCCGCAGCCTACATTACAACAAAATAAAGTCCTACTTGATCCTAGACTGAATGAGCTCGATTAGTAGAGTAGTACACTACGGGCAAGCCTATGGTGCATCTTTTGTGGCATATGAATATTATTTCTGAGAGTGAGTGAATTCTTTCTATCTTGAGTTCCTAAGTGTTCTTAAATTTCATTGTGTGTGGAACTAGCTCTTTGATTTGGTGAGGGCACATGATTCATGAAGGAAAGGTAATGTTGTTGACCTCTATGTTAGAGTAGTTAGTGAATTGTGAATAAAGCGTGGTATTTGTGAGTCAATTATTGAGGCGAGGATGTCACACCTTTGTGCTTAAACTATTTTAAAAATTCTTGGTATAATGCGGTAAGGGATTTGCTTAATAAGTTTTGTTCATGGGTGTAGTTTAATTGCTCGAGGATGAGCAAATGTTTAAGTGTGGGGTGTTGATGTGTGGCTAGAATTCATGGTTTAACGCATTATGTGCCTTACATTTTATGTGCTTTAATGGTAAAAATACACCTGGTTTGAGCATAATGTAGTCTATTTCATGTGTAGATGAATTGAAGATGGAAGCCGAGCTAAATGGATGCATAAACGTCAAAAATGCGCTCAAGAATCAAAAGGAGTCATACCAGGCTTTAGACATGTAAAGCCTGGTCATACCAGGCTTTAGACTTGTAAAGCCTGGTCATGCCAGGCGTTAGCCGTAAAAAGCCTGCTCATGCTAGGCGTTAGCCAGGCGTTAGGCCTGTAAAGCCTGGCCATACCGGGCGTTTGGCAGGCGTAAGGCCTGTAAAGCCAGGTCCTAGATCCGGCCCAGTCCGAGTTTTAAAGGCTTTAAGTGTTTCCCGGTTTGACTAGAAGTATCCTACACGTTTAGGGTTTGTCCCAAAACACATAAATAGACCCAAACACACAACATTGAAGAGACTTTTGCCATTGGAGACAGGAGGAGATTGTGGAACACTACTCAGAAGATCAAAACTTTGATTTTTACATCCTTTATTCCTTACTTTGTAATTTAATTATGCAAGTTATTTTGGATTTGATTATTATGAGCATGAGTAGCTAATTTCTTTAATCTAGGNATGCAACCTAAAGTGAGCTGTAACGCAATCTAGCTAGCGTAACTTGAGAGAGTGCGTCTAGTAAATTATCATAATTACTTGAGAGAGATTTATGGTAGCTAGAGTGCTCATGATTGATAGAGACAACTAATCAAACTATAAGAAGTATCCAAGAAATAAGTTCATCGACGGGGGAAACCATAATCTTAGACCTTTATTACAATTGTTTACACCTCATTGTTAGTTAATCTTTAGTTTATTAATTTTGTTCAGCAGAAGTAGTAAAAACACCACCAAGTGATATTCATAATTTTTGAGAAAGTTGATTAAGGGAAAGTTTAGTATTCTAACGACTTGCTCGATACGTTAATTCCCTGTGGGATCGACTCTGGGCTTAATAACCCGGATTATATTTGCAACGCCCGCTTAGTCTTTTATTAGACATAGTTGGGCGTGATCAGTGGTTCCCCCACAAAAAGATAGGCAAGATATTTACGTCAACTTGGCCAAATCAACACTCAAAAATAGCTTTTCCTTTAAAATTCACCCCCGCACGGCTCAAATTTAACCAAAAATGACTTAATATCATCAAACAATGCAAGAGAAACCAATCCTGATTTATACAACTCCCCAAAAGTCAACCTCGGTCTGCTCGGTCAAAACCCGAGTTCAAGGGTAGATCTCAACTACCATAGCCCCTCGAGTCCATATATGTATTTTGTTTCACATCAGAGTCTAATTCGACTTCAAATCCCAAATATTTATTTTTCAAAACATAGGGATAATTTCCAAAAAATTCTCTTAGATTCTCATGCATTTGATGTAGAATCTCATATATAATCATCTAATATAATTGAAAATTGTTCAAAATCACTTACCTAATAATTGTATGTGGAAATACCCTCTCCAAATTGCATCATACCGATTCTAAGGTTCTAAAATATGAAAGATGAGGCAGAATCCCGTCTTCCCAGCCCTTTTGTTCAGGTGTAGAAGTCACAAATGCAAAAAAAACATTCACAATTGCGGCACCTGACAACCTTGACGAATGTCCCAAATGCGACACTGAGTTTGCATTTTCGAAATCTGTTCCTCTTGCAAATGTACCCACTTGATCAGATGTGAACCTAACCAGCTGAGGCCTAACTTTGCAATTACGAGTAATACATCGCAATTGTGATACCTACCTCTCTACTGACCAACTCGCAGTTGCGATGCTGGATCTCGCAATTTCAATAACTGGAGCACCAACACACCCACAACCATAAAATGAGTTCAATTCAATCTGAAACACGTTTGAAATTCACCCGAGCCCTCCAAACCAAACATCTGCACAAGTCTAAAAAGATCATATGAACTCGCTCGCATGATTAGAATGCCAAAATAACATATAGAACCACTAATCGGGCATCAAAACGCATGAAGTTCTAAAGGAAAACTCAAGAACCCTATAATCGCAACCAAGCGTCTGAATCCTATCAAACCAACTCCGAATGAAACCAAATTTTTTAGACAATTCCCAAATTGCAAAATCGGCCTATTCCAACTCAGAAAACCAAATTCTGAACCTTATCGCCATAAATTCAACCTACGGTAAAACTTAGGGACCTAAACCTCATTGCCAACTTTCGGGTCAAATCTACCTAGGGACCTCTAAATTCAAAACTGGTCATACGCCCACGTCCAAAATCACAGTACAATCCTATCGGATTTACCAAAACACCGTTCTGGAGTCGTTTTCATAAAAGTCAAACTTCGATCAGCATTTCCAACTTAAGCTTCTAAACCAAGAACTGAAGGATCCAAATAATTCTAAAACTTCTCCAAAACAAAACTAACCACCCTTGCAAGTCATATAATCACAAATACATATACGGGAAGCTTCAAAAGGGTAAACGCGGCTCAAACACACAAAACAATAAGTTAGATCGTTACACTCTCCCCCTCTTAAACAAACGTTCATCCTCGAATGTGCATAGAGACATACCTGAAATACCAAAGACATACCTGAATGTGCATAGAAACTCTGCATGTCGTGCTCGATCCCCTAAGTCGCCTTCTCGACTGGTTTACCCCTCTATTTAACCTTCATTCAAGCAATATTCTTTGACCTTAACTTCCGAGCGATCTCTGCAACCAACTAAAATAGAGTATTCATTTCCAACTCCTGAGCCATACTGAATCTAAGGCCATAACAAAGCACCTCGATAAATCTATGAACTCGCCCTCTAACTGTACAAACCAAAACGGGTGCATGATTGGACAACTCACTAAATATGATGGCACTCCGACACCGTCATAGTTCCCTGACAGAGCTGCTCAAACTGTGTGTGCCATACATCCCGAAGGGTCTAGGGAACAAACTCCATCAAGAACAAATTTAACAACTGAACCAGGTGACTAGGGCTGCATCAACTAACCTACCCTCCTTGTAAGCCTGCCACAACCTATATGTTGCTCCTCACACCTGAAATGTAGTAAAGGCAACTTTGTTCACCTCCACAATGCCTATGCTGTAGAGAATATGGTGGATTTTGTCCAAAAAGCCCCGCGCATCCTCAGTAACTACACAATTGAAAGTAGGAGGGTCATACTTCTTGAACCTCTCAAATCTCCTCTGCTCCTCCTCAAATGCCTCTGACCTGGCCTCAGGACTAGAATAATGGGTTATGCTGGCATAACTCCCAGTACCTCATCAACATAGACCCGCAACTCTAGAATACGAGCTGCATGAGTCTAAGCACCCCCCCAGCCTGAGATGTAGATAGTGCAACGGGGATGAATCTCGCCTGAGCTAAAGTGTCAAACATACTCAGAAAGTGTGCTAATGTATCCTGTAGTCCATGGGTAGCAACATGCGCCTCGGGTGCCTATCTCTTAATTGAAGCAACATGTGGTTCCTTAGTCGCTGCTCGGGCAGGTGCTCCTCTTCGGCCTATACCTGGAGCTATGCCTTTCGTGGCTCTAGCAGGGGCATAGGTGTCTAATCATCTAATCCAACAGTGTGTGTCCTCACTATCTGTGAGAGAATAGAAAGACAAAGTCTCATACTTAAACTTCAACAAATTCGAATGATAAGGAATCAAAGAAGTAGAATTTTCCTGATAGTTTTATAGCCTCTCGAAGATAAGTGTAGACATCTCTGTACCAATCCACAAGACTCTACTAAACTTGTTTGTGACTCGTCGCACCTATGAACCTAGAGCTCTGATACCAAGTTGTCACGACCCCAAATTCCCACCTTAGGATGCCCTAATGACACCTAACTATGACAAGGGACGCCTAAAAATCTATGAGAATTTAGCAGAAATAACGACTAAAGTATTAAACTAAACTAAAAAATCCCATAATAACACCAAACTGAAAAACAATCACATAATCCCCAAAACGGGTGGAACTAGGTCATAAGCTCTAAAGAAATACACTAGTATTCTCTAAATACGAAATTTTTTGATATGAAGATAAACAATTCTAAAAACAAAAATAGAAGGTGACTCCGAGGCCTGCGAGCGTCAAGCAGGTATACCTTAAAGTCTTTGAAGTAAATAGTTCAACTCATTGGTGTCCGGCACAAGCAGTAGTACCTGGATCTGCACAAAAATGTGCAAAAGTGTAGCATGAGTACACCACAACAAGACTCAGTAAGTATCAAGCCTAACCTCGGTGGAGTAGTGACGAGGTCATGTCAAGACACCTACTAGACATAGAAACCAGAATAGTATATTAATATAATCTGATAACGAGAAGTAAAGAAATAAATGACAATAAGGCAATTTATCAATGGAAGGTTAACAACGGAATTAAAAGCAACAAATGACAATAACGAGAGTGCATATGATAAAGACAACAAGTAACCAATTACAATAAAAAATATGAATGGAATGAGGTAAGGAATAAAAAACAATAAGTGTTCAAATCAACAAGCCTTTTCAACATAGAATATACAACAAGAATTACAACCGAGGTACCATACCTCATGTTCACATTTCACAAGTCACAATCATCCTTATATCGTCGTGTGAGCCTTGAATTTATTTTAAAAACATTTTTTTTAAATAGCTACACGCGCTTCAGCCAGCTTATCTCACCACATGGCTTTAACTAATTCCCTTACTAGCAACACACATATAAATTATATCTTTTCCTCGCCGCATGTGCATCAATACCTACCCTTATACCGCCTCATGTGCATCAATATCACAACACAATAATCAACTTGTACCATACGTGCCCATATGCCACAACATTGCCAAAAATAAAAAAACAACTATCACCACAACACAGCCCATGGCTAAACCACAATGTGCAAAAGAATCTCAATAACAACAAAAGGAACAAGAAATAACTCAATAAGGAAAGGAATTCCATTAACCAACAGTTTCAACCCCAAACGTATCAATAGCTCTCAACAAATACAACTTCAGCATCTCATCAATGAAGGTATTTCCATGAAATGACAACGTCAAATTCTTATGCACAACATAAGCTTAATAATGAAAGAGATAGCATGAAATAGCAGTTACAACTAAATGCATTAGAGAAGCTCTACAGTGGAAATAATAACTTGTAACAACAACTCCTAACAAATTCATATAAGAGTAACCTCGACAATGGAAACTAGAACATGTAATAACAACTTCAATTAAATCATGTGAGAATAAACTTGATAATGAAAGATAGAACAAATAGTAACAACTTAAATTAAATGTTTATAAGTATCTTATGGGTCTAAATGTAAAGCCCCGTAAATTTTACCTAGAACCCGGGGTTTTGTGGTGCCAAGGTAGTCTAATGTATAGTGCACCGGAGAGTTGGAAGAAAAATTTTGCAGAACATGATTAATGCGGTCCACTATGTGACCACATAATCACTTGGGGGACGGCAAATCGGCCGCATAACGCAACAGAAGCAGAGCCAAATTTTGAAGGACATTTGGTGGTCAACTATGTGATCTCATAATCTTTTTGTGGGCCACAAAATCCATCTCAGATTGAGCATGAAGAATTCCGGAAGGTGACTTTTATGGCGTGTTATGCGACTGCATAACGGGTTTGCGGACTGACGACCTACTGTAGACCTGACCCGAGCAGCCCAAATTTTGAGGGTGATTTTGCGGTCCCTTATGCAAACTTACCTATTTTGCTTTCCACTTTGCGACCACAGAGTTGAGTTCGGAGAGTCCATTTTTCTATTTTTATAACTCGACCATGTTTTGATAAAAAGACTCGAGGGACAGTTTTGAAGGGGAATTCTGATATTTTATGAGAGATGGGAGGAACTATAGAGAGAAAGAGGAGGTCCAACACCTTCCACTCCAATTCCTTGCTCAAGACTTACAGAATTCACAAGGATAGCTTGCAAAATTATCTACTAGAGAGGTAATATTCTAGCCCTAGCTTCCTATTTAGAATTTAGGGCAGAAGATAGGTAATGGGGAAAATGGTTTTGAGAATTAGAGTTGGTTAATGATGCATGCATATGCTATTGAAGGTGGTAGGGAGGTTGTGGAACATATATGGGTGACCTACTGAAGTGGGGGTTGCTTGTGGGGTGAAGTAACATCACCATAGGACCCTATAGTCGAATTTCACACTTAGTGTTTGATGAAATGCTTAAATGAGATGAACCCACGAGTATCTCCCTAATTATGGTTTAATTTTGTCATCTCTCTGATAGATTGAAGTTGCTAAGAAAAGATCAAGCGAAGTATGTTGGCTGAACTTCTCCCTTAGAATCTAATCTCGCGATGTTCTCATAAGTTTCAAGTCTGATGGGCCGAGCTCTTACTTCCCATGTTCCGAGTTATTCCTTAAAAATTTTACTATTCTGAATAAGCTTGTGTTGATGATATATACTAAAAATTTGTGCCAAATGCTCCTATCATATTGTGTTATTCTTCGGGAACGTATTCAAATGTGACAATGTGTTGGAATATTAAGATCCCAATCATGTTTCGATTGCAAATTATTATGCTAAATTGTGAAAGAAAACTCAATGTGCTTAAGACTCTTACAGCTCATATGTGTTCTTAAAGTCTTGATTTGAAATACCTTGTTGTTGATAATCCATGATGAAGTATGAAAGTGAAAGGAGGGTATAGGAAATAGAAATATGGCCGATGTACCAAGAACGAAATTACACTTGTGGCCACTAGTGCCAATGAAATGGAAAGATGTGTTAAATATTATGAAATGAATTGTAACTCCTTTTTGTAATAACTGTTTTGGGAGTATCGTTTAGTCACCAAGTAAGGGTAGGTTGAAATAACCTAACCCTGAAACTACACGTGCCGATGTACGAGTGATTAATTGGTAAATCCCCGTATTGATGTGTTGAGATGATTCCCCTTAAATGGTATTAGATTGATGTGGTGAGATTGTTCCCCTTAATAGGGATGAGATGATTTCTAGCGGTGGGTGATGCCAATCCACACAGCATTATGGTGAGACGGCTTAGCCGATCGGGCTGAGATAGGATGCCATGCCGCGCACATGGTGGTTTTGTGATTGGATGTATCATGGTAAGATGGCTTAGCCGATCGGGCCGATATCAGACTGCGTGCTAATAACACGATGGTATATCGATACTAAATATCTCCCAACTTAGAAATATTAGAATTTACTTGAAATTTATCTTTCTCTTAACTTGAAACTTTAATGTTGTTTAGCGCTCTCATTGATCCCATTTTTCTTTCTCATTTTACTGTTACTCGTTCTATTGAGAGGGTGTTTCGTCTTACATACTAGTATTGTTCCATATGTACTAACGTCCCTTTTGGGCTCTGCGTTTTTAATGGATGCAAGTGGCTCTACAGCATGCGACATTGATCAATAATAGCAATACACCCTCTCCTCAGCTGACTTGGTGAGTCCCACTTCGAATCGGGTTCTTGTATAGTTTGTTCTTCATGTATAATGTTTTGAGGTATAGCCGGGGCCTTGTCGCGGGCACTATCATAGTACTCTTTTATATCCGTTAGAGGCTCCGTGGACTGATACGCTAAAATTACACCTTAATAAATAATGTAAAGCGGTCGATGTCAAATATAATAACCCAAATATGTTGGGGTCGAATCCCCCAGGGAATAGGTGTGAAAAGGCTACTTGAGTAGTGTGAAACGTAACTTAAATCGTAATTCTATTCCGTTAGCTAAAAAGAGTGTTGTAATTGAGTGAAATGAAGACAAGTATAATTTTGTAAGATTGTAATTAATTTGATTAAATAAACCAAGGTTGTGTCCCCTTTAACAGAATGTAATGCTATCGGTGTTAATATGATATATTTCTAATGGAAGGTCCTTTGATATGCAAATGATTTCTAAATGACTACCCAATATTTTCCAATAATTGGGTTGTACTTCATCTTTATGATTTTTTCAAATATAAAAGAGTTGCAATTAAGAACAATCAATTTATGCCAAATAGAACCCACTTATTCCTAATCGATTCTAGTAAACAAGGTTTTAAAACCATGAGTTGTCACGCCCCGAAATCCCACCATCGGGTCGTGATGGCATCTAACGTTGAACCCGCTAGACAAGCCAATATGAATAAATAAACTAGCATATTAACATCAATTTAAGAGGATAAACTAAACGACTTACAATTTAACAGCGGAAATAAATATGGTTTCGAGCTAAATAAGGACAACAAAATACATCGACGCATAATTTCCCCAAAACCTGGAGTCACAAACTCACGAACTGTCTATAAGAGTGCTAAATACAAGTCTGGAAGGAAATACATGTCTGCCTCTGAAACTGGAGGAAAAATAAGACAGAATCGAAGACAAAGGGGATGGAAGAGACGCCAAGGCCCAAGAACGCCAGCGGGTATACCTTGAAGCCTCTACGATAGCTGGAAGACACTCCCACTAATGATGTCCTCCGGGTCCGGCTGCGTAATCTGCACAACATAAAGAAGTGCAGGTGTAGCATCAGTACAACCGACCCCATGTACTGACTAAGTGCCGAGCCTAACCTCGGCGAAGTAGTGACGAGGCTAAGACACGACAACAAAGTGTACCTGTGCAGTTCAATAGTATAGTAGAAACTAAACAAGAATACAATTACGGGGAGAACATACTGGGGTAAGAGATAAAAAATACTGTAATGACAGAAACGAAAACAACAGTCTAGAATATCTGAAAAATAATAACGGGAAATGACAACACAAATTAAACAGTGAAAGATTGCGGCACAGCATGTCCCCTCGTGCATAATAATAATATAAAACATGGCACGGAATGTCCCCTCGTGCATAATCAATATAAGCATAACACGGAATCTCCCCTCGTGCATAATAAATATAAACATGGCACGGAATGTCCCCTCGTGCATAATAAATATAAACATGGCACGGAATGTCCCCTCGTGCATAACACATATAAGCATGGCACAAAATGTCCCCTCGTGCATAATAAATATAAACATGGCACGGAATGTCCCCTCGTGCATAATAAATATAAACATGGCACGGAATGTCCCCTCGTGCATAATAAATATAAACATGGCAAAGAATGTCCCCTAGTGCATAATAAATATAAGCATGGCACAGAATGTCCCCTCGTGCATAATAAATATAAGCATGGAACGGAATGTCCCCTCGTGCATAATAACAATATAAACATGGCACGACATCACCCTTCGTGATTTAACACTCTTCCTCACCCAAACAGCAATCACAAACAAGGGCAAGGAAACAAACAAAGTAAAATAGAAATCCCGGCAAGGGAACATCAATTAAACAATTAAATCCCGGCAAGGGAACATCAATTAAACAATTAAATCCCAGCAAGGGAACATCAATTAAACAATTAAATCCCGGCAAGGGAGCATCAATTAAACAATTAAACCCCGGCAAGGGAACATTTCAATAACTCTTTCTCTATCTTTCACTTTCCTTTCCATAATTTATTCTATCACTTGAGCCAATGCTCCAACGGATGTAATTATCTCATATTCCTTCATCATTCGTTTCACAATTTGAGCCAATGCTCCAAAGATGTAATTATCTCATATATCTTCATTAATCGTTTGACAATTTGAGCCAATGCTCCAAAGATGTTTAAAGATTACGATTCCCTTCACATGCCCTTTACAACATATAGAAATCATCAATTAGGCATAGAAATTAGAACAAAGTCAGAATATTCACAATATAGGAACTCACGGTCATGCTAGACACCAATGTATAGATACTCGTCACCATGCCTATACATCGTATTTGACAATTAGCAAATAGCAGATAATACTCAACTCATATTCTCTCAAGCTAAGGTTAGACCAAACACTTACCTCGAACCGGCTCAAAAATACTCTCGAAACCACACGTTTTTCACGAGTATCCGACTTCAAATGGCCCAAATCTATTCTAATAAATTTCATACCATAAATAACATCTCATGCAACTGATTCTACTATTTAATTCAAGGTCACGGCGCAGAATTAGGTGAAATGACCAAAACACCCCTCAGGCCAGCATCTCGGAGTCGAGTAAATTCTACGTTTTCAGAACCTTTGTACTCCCACGAGTCTAGCCATATAAAAATCTATCAAATCGGAGGTCAATCACCCACTCAAACCCCAATTTTAGAAAAAACCGAAGTTCTACCCAAAACACCCAATTTCACCGATGAAAATCTTTGATTTTAACTTGAAAACATGTTAAATGATGTTAATGATTGAAAGAAATGAGTAAAAACTACTTACAACTGATTTGGAAGAGTCTTGTTCTTTGGAAAAATCGCCTAAGAGTGTTGAGTTTAAGAAAATATGAAATATGAAGTAAAAACTCGGTTTTGTACAGGGCAGGCTACTGGTTGGCATCGCAAATGCGAACAGGGGTTCGCAATTGCGAACACCCCTGACATGGGAATTGCGAACCATAGTTCGCATTTGCGATCCCATGCCAGCCAGTGCACCTTCGCATTTGCGATGCTGGCTTCGCAAATGCGAAGCCTGCAGATCAGTCACACCAGCAGTTCTAAGTTCAGAAAAATGCAATCCGTGGCCTATCCAAGACTCACCCGAGCCCTCGGGGCTCCAAACCAAATATACACACTACCTCAAAAACATACTATGAACTTATCCGTGCGATCTAATCGCCAAAATAACATTATACACATCGAATTAAGCCTCAAAATCCATGAATTCTATCAAAATTCATAAAACATCAAATTTTCCATTTTAAGTCTGAAACACGTTAAACTAGATCCGTTTTCAACCAAACTTTACAGAAAGGACTTAAACCATATATAAGACATTTACCGGGTTCCAGAACCAAAATACGGCCCCGATACCATCAGTTTCTAATCAGATTTCATTTTCAATTTCCTTAAATATTTTCAGAAAACAATTTTACTCAAAAATTCATTTCTCGGGCTTGGGACCTCGGAATTCGATTCCGGGCATACGCCCAAGTCCCATATTTTCTTACGGACCCTCCGGGACCGTCAAATCACAGGTCCGGGTTTGTTTACCGAAATTTTTGACCGAAGTCAAATTTATTCATTTTAATATCAAATCTTAGCATTTTTCACAGAATTACATATTTAAGCTGTCCGGCTACGCGCCTGGACTGTGCACGCAATTCAAGGCAACTACAAATGAGGTTTTCAAGGCCTCAGAAGTATGGGATGGGTAATAACATAGGTGATGACCCTTTGGGTCGTCACATTTTCCACCTCTAAAATAACCGTTCGTCCTTGAACGAACAGAAGAAGGAAGTACCCGAGTCGGAGAATAAATGAGCGTAACGACTACGCATATCGGACTCAGACTCCTAGGTCGATGCCTCAGGAGGCTGACCTCTCCACTGAACACGAACATAAGGGAAACTCTTGGATCTCAACTGACGAATCTGCCGGTCTAAAATAGCTACCGGCTCCTCCTCATAAGCTAAGTCCTTGTCCAACTGGACAGTACTGAAATCTAACACGTGGGCTGGATCGCCGTGATACCTCCGAAGCATGGACACATGAAAAACTGGATGTACGGCTGATAAGCTACGTGGCAATGCAAGTCTATAAGCTACCTCTCCCACTCGATCAAGAATCTCAAACGGACCAATGAACCTAGGGCTAAGCTTGCCCTTCTTCCCAAATCTCATCACGCCCTTCATAGGCGACACTCGGAGCAATAATCGCTCCCCAACCATGAAAGCCACATCTCGAACGTTACAATCTGCATAACTCTTTTGCCTGGACTGAGCGGTACGAAGCCTATCCTGAATGACCCTGACCTTGTCTAAGGCCTCCTGAACTAAATATGTACCCAACAACCGAGCCTCTCCCCGCTCAAACCATCCAACCGGAGATCGACACTGCCTACCATATAAAGCCTCATAAGGAGCCATCTGGATGCTCGACTGATAGTTGTTGTTCTAGGCAAACTCCGCTGAAGGCAATAACTGATCCCATGATCCTCCAAAGTCAAGAACACAAGCTCGGAGCATATCCTCTAATATATGAATAGTCCGCTCGGACTGCCCATCCGTCTGAGGATGAAATGCTGTGCTCAACTCCACCTGGGCGCCTAACTCTCGCTGAACTGCTCCCCAGAAACGCGAGGTAAACTGTGTGCCCCGGTCCGAAATGATAGATATTGGAACACCATGAAGGCGAACAATCTCCGGGTATAGATCTCAGCTAACCTCTCGGATGAATGGGAAACTGCCACAGGAATGAAATGCGCTGACTTGGTCAGCCTATCAACAATGACCCAAACTGCATCGAACTTCTTCCGGGTCAACGGAAGTCCAGTAACAAAGTCCATAGTGATCCTCTCCCACTTCCACTCGGGAAGCTCAATCCTCTGAAATAGACCACCAGGCCTCTGATGCTCATACTTAACCTGTTGACAATTCAAACACCGCGCCACATATGCCAAAATATCCTTCTTCATTCTATGCCACCAATAATCCTGCCGCAAATCCTGATACATCTTCGCGGCGCCCGGATGAATGGAGTACCGGGAACTATGGGCCTCCTCTAAAATCAACTCTCGAATCCCATCAACATTGGGCACACAAACTCGACCCTGTAATCTCGAAACACCATCATCATCTAAGGTCTCCTGCCTGGCACCTCCGCGCTGCACCGTGTCTCTAAGGACACACAAATGGGGATCATCAAACTGCCGATCACGGATACGCTCCAATAAGGAAGAACGAGCGACCGTACAATCCAAGACTCTACTAGGCTCAGAAATATCCAACCTCACAAATCGATTGGCCAAAGCTTGAACATCCAAAGCAAGCGGCCTCTGACTTACTGGAATAAAAGCAAGACTGCCCATGCTAGCTGACTTCCTACTCAAAGCATCGGCCACCACATTGTCCTTCCCCGGGTGATATAAGATGGTAACATCATAATCTTTCAACAATTCCCACCACCTTCTCTGCCTCAAATTCAACTCCTTTTGCTTGAACAAGTACTGAAGACTTATGATCTGTGAACACCTCACACGCCACGCCATACAGATAGTGCCTCCAAATCTTCAATGCGTGGACAATGGCTGCCAACTCCAAATCATGCACTGGATAGTTCTTCTCATGAATCTTCAACTACCTCGAAGCATAAGCAATGACCTTTCCATCCTGCATCAACACTACACCAAGCCCAATACGGGAAGCATCACAATAGACTGTATAAGGCCCTGAACCTGTGGGCAAAACCAGTACAGGTGCCGTAGTCAGAGCTTTCTTGAGCCTCTGAAAGCTCGCCTCACACTCATCCGTCCACCTGAACTGGGCACCCTTCTGGGTCAACCTAGTTATCGGGGCTGCAATAGATGAGAACCCATCCACGAACCGACGATAATAACCTGCTAATCCCAAGAAGCTCCGAATCTCTGTAGCTGATGCTGGTCTATGCCAGTCCTTGACTGCCTCAATCTTCTTTGAGTCAACCTAAATACCCTCTGCTGATACGACATGACCCAGGAATGCAACTGAACTCAACCAGAACTCGCACTTCGAAAACTTTGCATAAAGCTGACTATCCTTCAGAGTCTGATGAACCACTCTGAGATGCTGCTCGTGCTCCTCCTGACTTGCGGGAGTATATCAGTATATCATCAATGAAGACTATCACGAACAAGTCCAAATAAGGCCTGAACACTCGGTTCATCAAATCCATAAAAGCTGCTGGGGCATTCGTCAACCCAAATGACATGACCAAAAACTAATAATGCCCGTACCGAGTGCGGAAAGCTGTCTTAGGGACATCCGATGCCCTAATCCCCAACTGATGGTAGCCAGATCTCAAGCCTATCTTTTAAATACCCTGGCACCCTGAAGCTGATCAAACATATCATCAATCCTCGGTGGGTACTTATTCTTGATTGTAACCTTGTTCAATTGCCGGTAATCAATGCACATCCTCATCGAACCATCCTTTTTCTTCACAAACAATACTGGAGCACCCCAAGGAGAAACACTAGGTCTACTGAAACCCTTCCCAAGCAAATCATGCAACTGTTCCTTCAACTCTTTCAACTCTAGCGGGGCCATGCGATACGACAGAATAGAAATGGGCTGGGTGCCCGGAGCCATATCAATGCAGAAATCAATGTCCCTGTCGGGTGGCATCCCCGGCAGGTCTGAAGGGAAGACCTCAGGAAACTCACGAACCACAGGCACCGAATCAATAGAGGGAACCTCAACGCTGGAATCGCGCACATAAGACAAATAAGCCAAACACCCCTTCTCGACCATACACCGAGCCTGCACGTACGAAATAACACTACGGGTAGAATGACCCGGAGTTCCTTTCCACTCCAAACGGGGCAAATTCGGTAAGGGTAAGGTCACCGTCTTTGCATGACAATAAAAGATAGCATGATATGGGGATAACCAATCCATCCCCAATATAACATCAAAGTCGACCATACCTAAAAGCAACAAATCAACACGCGTTTCAAGACCCCCAATCACCACAACACAAGAACGATGGACTCGATCGACCACGATAGAATTACCCACCGGTGTAGATACATAAACAGCAATACTCAGTGGATCACTAGGCATGACCAGGTATGGCGCAAAATAAGAGGACACATACGAATACGTAGACCCCAGATCAAATAGCACTGAAGCATCTCTGTCACAAACCCGAATAGTACATTTAATGACTGCATCTGAAGACTCAGTCTCTGGCCTGGCTGGAAGAGCAAAACATCGGGGCTGGGCCCCACCACCCTGAACCACATCTCTGGGACGGCCGATTGCTGGCTGGCCTCCACCTCTGGCGGCCTGAGCTCCACCTCTATGACCTCTACCTCCACCTCTAGAACCTCTACCCCTACCTCTAGCTGGCTGGGCATGCTGTGGAACACCTGGTGCCTGTACCATGGCACGAGAACCCTGATGCTGAGACCCACCAGAACCATAGGGGCAAAACCTGGAAATATGCCCCAAACCACCGCAAGTATAACAAGGCCTCTGCTGATGTGACTGCTACCTCTGGAACTGGCCCTGTCGACCCTGATAACCACCCTGGAAATTCTGAAGCGGCGGTGCACCGATGGGAGTTGGTGGCGCACTGTAAGGCTGCTGATCAGAATAGTGCGCCTGATACCCACGACCACCCGAAGTACCATGGGAAACCTGAAGAGCTGACTGGAAAGATCTAGGAGGATGACCTCTGCCTGAAGAATCCCTGCCCCAAGATGAGGCTCCACTGAAACGACCGAAATGACGGGGCCTCTTGTCAGCCCCCTAACCACCACCCTGTGACAAAATCATCTCAATCCTCCTGGCCACATTGGCCGCATCCTGGAACAATATATCTGTACCTGACTCTTTGGCCATCTGAAGTCTGATAGGCTGGGCCAATCCCTCGATAAACCTCTGAACCCTCTCCCGATCAGTGGGAAGTATCATAAGAGCATGTCGGGCTAGAGTGATGAATCTGGTCTCGTACTGAGTGACTGACATGGATCCCTGCTGGAGACGCTCAAACTGCCTCTGAAGGTCCTCTCTCTGAGTGATGGGAAGGAACTTCCCCAAAAATACCTCTGAGAACTGAGTCCAAGTCAAAGGTGTAGATCCAGCTGGTCTGGCTAAGCAATAGTCTCTCCACCAACTCTTGGCTGCGCCAGATAATCGAAAAGTAGCGAAGTCAACCTCGTTCGATTCCACTATGCCCATATTCCGAAGAACCTCATGGCAGCTGTCCAATTAATCTTGGGGGTCCTCTGATGGTGAACCAGTGTAAGTAGCAGTAAATAACTTAGTGAACCTGTCCAGTCTCCACAGAGCATCTGCTGACATGGCTGCTCCCTCTGCTACTGGTGTTGCAATATCCGGCCGAGCTTGCCAGAGTCTGAAACTGTGGAGCTAGCTGCTCTGGTACGCGGGCGGCAGGAGTCTGGGCACCTCCCCCAGCCTGAGAGGCAGCTGGTGTTGTAGGAAGAAGACCCGCCTGTGCTACACTCTCCATGAGTCCGACTAGGCGGACAAGCGCGTCCTGAAACACTGGGGTAGCTATGAACCCCTCTGGGACCTGAGCTGGTCCAACTGGGACTGCCGAAACTGGGACCTCCTCGTCAGACTCGACCTGAGGGTCCTCCACTGAGGCTGCTGCTCTAGGATGAGCCCGGCCCTGGCCTCGGCCTCTAGCACGGCCTCGTCCTCGACCTTGACCCCGAGTAGGAGTTGTAGCAGGAGTGTCAGGCTGCTGGGCGGAACCAAGGGAAGCACGCGTCCTCGCCATCTGCGAGAGAATAGAATAGAAACTCAATCAGTACTCAGAATTCATAGCGCACGACAGAGGAGAAAAGAATTATGGAGTCATCCTAACTTTGCAGCCTTTGGGGGATAAATACAGACGTCTCCGTACCGATCCCTCAGACTCTACCAAGTTGTCCGTGAGATGTGAGACTTAAGTAACCTAGTGCTCTGATACCAACTTGCCACGCCCCGAAATCCTACCATCGGGTCGTGATGGCGTCTAACGTTGAACCCGCTAGACAAGCCAACGTGAATAAATAAACTAGCATATTAACATCAATTTAATAGGATAAACTAAATGGCTTACAATTTAACAGCGTAAATAAATATGGTTTCGAGCTAAATAAGGACAAAATAATACATTGACGCATAATTTCCCCAAAACCTAGAGTCACAAACTCACGATCTGTCTATAAGAGTTCTAAATACAAGTCTGCCTCTGAAACTGGAGGAAAAATAAGACAGAATCAAAGACAAAAGGGATGGAAGAGACGCCAAGGCCCACGAACGCCAGCGGGTATACCTTGAAGCCTCTACGATAGCTGGAAGACACTCCCACTAATGATGTCCTCTGGGTCTGGCTGCATAATCTGCACAACATAAAGAAGTGCAGGTGTAGCATCAGTACAACCGACCCCATGTACTGAGTAAGTGCCGAGCCTAACCTCGGCGAAGTAGTGACGAGGCTAATACACGACAACAAAGTGTACCTGTGCAGTTCAATAGTATAGTAGAAACTAAACAAGAATACAATTACGAGGAGAACATGCTGAGGGTAAGAGATAACAATTACTGAAATGACAGAAACAAAAACAACAGTCTAGAATATCTGAAAAATAATAACGGGAAATGACATCACAGATTAAACAGTGAAAGATTGTGGCACGGCATATCCCCTCGTGCATAATAATAATATAAAACATGGCACGGAATGACCCCTCGTGCATAATCAATATAAGCATGGCACGGAATCTCCCCTCGTGCATAATAAATATAACATGGCACGGAATCTCCCCTCCTGCATAATAAATATATACATGGCACGGAATGTCCCCTCGTGCATAATACATATAAGCACGGCACGGAATGTCCCCTCATGCATAATAAATATAAACATGGCACGGAATGTCCCCTCGTGCATAATAAATATAAATATGGCACGAAATGTCCCCTCGTGCATAATAAATATAAACATGGCACGGAATAACCACTCGTGCATAATAAATATAAGCATGGTACCCAATGTCCCCTTGTGCATAATAAATGTAAGCATGGCACGGAATGTTCCCTCGTGCATAATAACAATATAAACATGGCACAGCATCACCCTTCGTGCTTTAACACTCTTCCTCACCCAAATAGCAATCACAAACAAGGGCAAGGAAACAAACAGAGTAGAAATAGAAATCCCGGCAAGGGAACATCAATTAAACAATTAAATCCCGACAAGGGAACATCAACTAAAAAATTAAATCCCGGCAAGGGAACATCAATTAAACAATTAAATCCCGGCAAGGGAGCATCAATTAAACAATTAAACCCTGGCAAGGGAACATTTCAATAACTCTTTCTCTATCTTTCAATTTCATTTCCATAATTTATTCTATCACTTGAGCCAATGCTCCTACGGATGTAATTATCTCATATTCCTTCATCATTCGTTTCACAATTTGAGCCAATGCTCCAAAGATGTAATTATCTCATATATCTTCATTATTCGTTTAACAATTTGACCCAATGCTCCAAAGATGTTTAAAGATTACGATTCCCTTCACATGCCCTTTACAACATATAGAAATCATCAATTAGGCATAGAAATTACAACAAAGTCAGAATATTCACAATATAGGAACTCACGGTCATGGTAAACACCAATGTATAGATACTCGTTACCATGCCTATACATCGTATATGACAATTAGCAAATAGCAGATAATACTCAACTCATATTCCCTCAAGCTTAAGGTTAGACCAAACACTTACCTCGAACCGGCTCAAAAATCAACTCGAAACCACACGTTTGCCACGAGTATCCGACTTCAAATGGCCCAAATCTATTCAAATAAATTCCATACCATAAATAACATCTCATGCAACTGATTCCACTATTTAATTCAACATCACGGTGAGAAATTAGGTGAAATGACCAAAACGCCCCTCAGGCCAACGTCTCGGAGTCGGGTAAATTTTACGTTTTCAGAACCATCGTACTCTCACGAGTCTAGCCATATACAAATCTCTCAAATCGGAGGTCAATCACCCACTCAAACCCCAATTTTAGAAAAAACCCAAGTTTTACCCAAAACACCCAATTTCACCCATGAAAATCTTTGATTTTAAGTTGAAAACATGTTAAATGATGTTAATGATTGAAAGAAATGAGTAAAAACCACTTACAACTGATTTGGAGAGTCTTGTTCTTTGGAAAAATCGCCTAAGAGTGTTGAGTTTGAGAAAATACGAAATATGAAGTAAAAACTCGGTTTTGTACAGGGCAGGCTACTGGTTGGCATCGCAAATGCGAACAGGGGTTCGCAATTGCGAAAACCCCTGACATGGGAATTGTGAACCATAGTTCGCATTTGCGATCACTGTGCAGGAGGAGGGACTTCGCATTTGCGATGAATGGCTTGCATTTGCGATCACTGTGCAAGAGGAGGGACTTCGCATTTGCGATGAATGGCTCGCATTTGCGATCCCATGCCAGTCAGTGCACCTTCACATTTTCGATGCTGGCTTCGCAAATGCGAAGCCTGAAGATCAGTCACACCAGCAGTTCTAAGTTCAGAAAAATGCAATCCGTGGCCTATCCAAGACTCACCCGAGCCCTCGGGGCTCCAAACCAAATATACACACTACCTCAACAACATCCTATGAACTTATCCATGCGATCAAATCGCCAAAATAACATCATACACATCGAATTAAGCCTCAAAATCCATGAATTCTATCAAATTTCATAAAATATCAAATTTTCCATTTTAAGTCCGAAACACGTCAAATGAGATCCGTTTTCAACCAAACATTACAGAAAGGACTTAAACCATATATAAGACCGGTACCGGGCGCCAGAACCAAAATACGGGCCCGATACCATCACTTTCTAATCAGATTTCATTTTCAATTTCCTTAAATATTTTTAGAAAACAATTTTACTCAAAAATTCATTTCTCGGGCTTGGGACCTCGGAATTCAATTCCAGGCATACGCCCAAATCCCATATTTTCTTACGGACCCTACGGGACCGTCAAATCATGGGTCTGGTCCGTTTACCCAAAATATTGACCGAAATCAAATTTATTCATTTTAATATCAAATCTTAGCATTTTTCACAGAATTTCATATTTAAGCTGTTCGGCTACGCGCCCAGAATGCGCACGCAAATTGAGGCAAATACAAATGAGGTTTTCAAGGCCTCGGAAGTACGGGATGGGTAATAACATAGGTGATGACCCTTTGGTAGTCACATGAGTTTTTGATATTCACTCCTACCAAACCCTAACCCACTTTTCCAAGAAAAGAAAGAGTAAAATGGCATTTGTTAATGTTTGCAACCGCCAGAGGCGGACCCACCTTATGTGTAGAGGGGTCACCGGCACCCGGTAGGCTCGACAAAAGTTGTGTATATATGTCTACATATACGTCGGGGAACCCTTACATAAATTATTTGTGCCCCTGCATTAACAAAAGATGAGCAGCTACGTTGGTCGAGTTGTCCGCTCAAAACCATACCGTGCCTAGAAGTTCTGGGTTCGATGCCTACAACAAAGTTCCCTTTTTGCATTCAATAATAATATACTACTAGTTCTTTGTAACTTGGCAGTTGACATCATTTACTTTTACTTTTTCTTTTATATTTTATTATTTCAACATCAATTTAATAATAGTAGTGAACTTAGTCCATAACTTAAGTAACAATTATTTGATCTCAAGGTATCAAAATTGGTGCATAAAAAACCATATATATTACATGCGTTATACGTTAATGGGACAAATCACTTCATTTTTCTTTTACATATCACTCCCTCAAAAGCTCAAAACCCAGCTCCTGTTCTGTCTCCACGATTAGAAACAATGTAAACGCTTGTGCCTTTAACATTCATTTCGGAAAAATTTCCGGAATAAGTCAACTCGGGACATAGCCTATTTTAAAGATGGTGGTGCCTCCGCTGCGCTCAAATCCTAGGTCCGCCTCTGGCAACCGCCAACAATAAATGAAGAGTGAGAAATGAATAAATATCAACCAACCATTATATATATATTCAATGGTAAACACCCATTAACATTACACCCATTTAGGGTCCACAACCTTGGTATTTAAAACTAGACACTCATACTAAAATACAAAAACAGAACAATATTTAAAGTCATAATTCTTACAGAAGTTCAAGAATCTTTCTTCTAACCAAAAGGATTAATATTCAATGCCTTCAATTGTAGTCTATTTTTCAGACAAGATGACCCACAAAATACTAATAAAGCTATTTATAGTGGACTAAAAATCGGAGCCAAAATTTGACAAAAATGACCATGTAGAACAGTTATGTGACCGCATATTGGTCGCAGATCACGTATGCGGTCCGCATAACTTCAATTCCATCGCATAATCCTAAATCTCTGAACTCAGTTCTTGGCCGCATGTCAATTACGCGGTCAGAATAACCATTATGTGAATGGATATTCCTCCACAGAAGTGCCTTTTCAGCTTCCTTGAACCCAATTATGCACCTCTTCAATTGCCCAGAAATATGCGATGGTTATGCGGTCCGCATATGATTTATGCGACCACATAATGCCTCATTTCTGCTCTTTTAATACATTTTGACTTCTTTTCCATATTTTTGGGTCCTCAAGCCTCATACACTGCAAAACATCAAAACTTCATAAGAATCGACTCAAAATGCATTGAAAGATGAACTAAAGTCTATGTAATTGGTATCAAATGTGCCGAAATTCTATGGCACATCAATACCCCCAACCTAAACTTTTGCTTGTCCTCAAGCAACTAGAAGAAAAATTAAGTTATCCAAAATTCTTACCGAAGTCATGAAATAGTAGTGACCGTAAATGGTTTTGACTGTCAGTTAACAAGCATATAAGTTCATTTATTTACCCTTCCTGAAAGACCATTATCACTTAACAAAGCTGCTAATCAGCTTGTGAACTTTGAGCCTCGACCAAACTGATCAAATGTTACTCTCAGTTAGGTGCACTTGCATTCTACTTCAAGAACCTAACTTCTGTTAAACATTGCATTTCATGCGCGCTCACAACAAAGAAAATCCCCAACTCACACATATTTACCAGGGATGCAATCAAACAATCTTTCACTCGAAACAAAAGCCACATGTTACAGGTATCAGTCCATATGCTTGCCCTTATTTTAACTTGTTGCTATCTCAGGAATGATTGGTTGTAGATCACCTAGGACTTTTCACAAGTGGTAATGTAGGCTTCGGCATGCGTTTGATGAATAGTTGGGAACGTAGTGGCTATACCCTTATTGAACTCTACATATACTTTGCTTCTTTACTACATATCATTTTATTGACCTCGAGCTACCGACATTGAACCACCTCAAAGTGTTTCTTAAATTTCTACAAGACTCCATTTATCTTCTCCTTTTTTTTATAAAGGGTTTTCTTTTCGGAGCTTTAGTTTCTTCATATTATATAACTTTGAGGAACCACATTTTTTTTCTTCTACACACAGTGTCAACCTTTCCAATTTCCACTTTGTCCCGGCACCCCCAACTTAGGCTTTTAGCCTCGTTCTTACTCGTTCAAGGAGGGTTCGGTTCAAAAGTTTCAAAATGGGGTAAAGGTTTGTAATGTGGTAATCAAAGAAAAGGATGAAGGCTAAACATGGTAATTACGGTAATTTATGTACCGGGGAGGTCAATGTTTGGTCAAAGTTAGCTAGCAGTTACAAAGATAGCCTAAGATCATCTCAGCATCCAATCACTAGCCTGGGATTTGCAGAAAGAAACCAACCGGGCAAGTTCTAGACATCACAAGTTAAGCATGCGCATTATTTACACAAATTCTCACTCACTCACGACACATGAACTGTTCGAGTCAACATAGTTTCATCCCTCAAGTGAACGCAAGGTAACTCAAAGCTTTCATCATATGATATGTAAGATTCTGAGTAAACATAAATCCAAAGAGCGAGCCTCAAGTTCACAAGAATGACTATCCAATAAAATAAAAATTATATACCAAAGAAGGAAGGGTAAAATATATTCACAAAACTTTCCTTATATGCTTGAAACTAGACAATCACACCAAACAAGTCAAAACGTTCCATGCTACTACCATGGTTCTACTATTACACCCTTGGAAAAGAACCCGGTGAAGAAAAACCATGGGGAATTTATTACTAGCTACTAGTCTATACTAAATATTACACCCCAATGCATAAAAATTTAAAAGAAAAGTTTAGGGGCTTCCTGGGGCGCACTAAGCACTCGGAGGGTCTGAAGCATGCTGGGCAGCTGTGGGATCAACTCCTGGCTCTGTGGCATTAGCAAGCGGAGCCTCAGACTGTGTGGTAGTGGTCTCTAAGGCTGGAGTAGGAAGCTCCACTTGTTTTGAGGCTGGAACAGGAGTCTGTAAGATGCTGAACTCTCCCAGTGGTGCCTGTGGGGTCGTTGGACGTGCCTTGGAGACCATGTCAGCAAGTGAACATGCAATTTCTCTCTGCGCGTCCTCCTTCTCTGCAACTTGTGCCTCTATAGAAGCAGCCACCTGCTTAACCTTAGAATCTCGCTGACCCTCAGTCTCCTCTACAAAGGCGTCCTCATCTTTCTCCTCATCATCAGTCGCTCCGTCATCATATTCTTCTTTCGACTCTCCGGAATCCTCCTCTGAAGGAGTGTCAATATGGACAATTGGAGATGGAGTATTTGAAGTCTTGGAACCCTGTGCCTCCGAGACTGTCATTATGTTTGAGAAGTCCATAACTAAGCCCGGAATGGAGGTGTCAGCACCCTGTTCACCCCCTCTGGAAGGAGAGAAGTCAAATAAGATTTTAAGTGTTGCATCTTGTGCAGCTCCGTTCTCAACTCACTAACATCCTTCCTGAGATGTGGCATATCTCCCATCTCACCTTGCTCGACCTTTTCAAGTCTCACTTCAAAGTGCTTAAGGCGATCGTCAAATGATATACGTTGTTGTTGAAGCGTATTCACAGAAGCTTGGATGGGTGCCAAGGCTTGCCTGATGAGATTGGGGAGCTCCTTTGTCTGCCGGTCAACCTTGGTTGTGGCATGCTGGGCTAGTAGACCCAACTTTGAGATAGCCGGCAGGGGAATAGGTTGTGCACTGCTTGGTGGAGGAATGACTGAGGAAGCAGCTTGAGCATTAGGAGCAACAGGAGTGTCAGGCAGTGATGGGGGAGCAGGAGCAGGTGTTGGTGAGTCTGATGACTTAGGGAGTGAGGTCTCAATCCGGATGTGTGTCTCTTTGTCCACTTCATCACTTACCTGAGTGATGTCAATACACTGGAGAGCCTTCTCAAATCGATCATGCTTCGGGATAAGGGGAAAGTTTACAGCTTTGCAAAGAGCTATGATCAAACATGGGAAAGGAGGAGAGGTTTGCTTTTGATTTGCCCTGATTCCGAGCTCCTTGAATATAATGTGTCCCACATCAATCTTGATGCCCGACATGATGCAAGCAACGAAGAGGGTCTTTTCAATGCTGATGTCTGTCTCATTCCTACTCGGTATCAGGTGGGAGCAAACAAAAGGTGAGCTAATATCGTGCCTCCTTGGTTAGATGCGATCCAAGCCCGCTCATTATCTTTGTTGGTCACTTTTTCATGATATTTTGTTGTTCCTGATGACCAGTCCTCAAAGAAGAGAACATTGATTGTGCCCGCGTCACATAGAACCTGAACCCCTCGAACTAGAACGGAGTCCAGAATATCCTAGTCCTCCTTTGCTCAGCATTTATTGAGGCAGCATATTAAGCATAGAGCTCCCGCACAATTGTTTCATTGTAGTCATCTAGGGCATCAATGAATAATTCCCAGTTTCTCTTCTGAATGTTATCAATTATGTGCGGGTAGTTCTCTTTCAGGCCGTTCAGGCTCAACTGCTTCTCCTCAAGAATGTTCCTCTTCTTTATCCCCTCTTTGTATAGTTTCCATGAGCCTATGACCCTGAACCTCAAATCTTCCCCACCCTTCTGCCTTGCCTCAGCTTGTAGATCAACTGATGGCAAGATGTCAATTTGTGCCCGCTCCTCTTTAGACCGGGAGGAGTGCTCAGCAGTGTTGTGGGTGGTTTCCAGTCGTGGACGTTTAGCCTGTTGTGATTGTTGGCTCAGAGTAGCTATTTTCTTTCAACGAGCGGGTGGTGATCGCGTTGCAATAGATTTTCTTGGTGTCTGAGTGGTAGGCATAGCGTAAAAATCATGTAGATGAAAAATAGCAGAGCGAAACAAGTTATGCGACGGGTTCTGCAGTCGCAAAACCACTTTGCGGACCACAAACTCACCGCATAACTGAACAACCCACACTGAAGCATTTATGCGATCGCAAAAATCAATGCAGAACAGGTTTTGCAACCGCAAAGAGACCTCATAATTTGTCCCAAAAAACCAATTCACCTGATCGTGTTTGCGGTAGCTATGCGGTCCGCAAAATATTTCTACGGTCGCAATTGCCCTAGAATTTTCACATTTACACTAGGCCATGATCACGCTCAACTATGTCTTATAAAAGACTAAGCGGGCGTTGCTAATATAATCCGGGGTATTATGCCCAGAGTCGATCCCACAGGGAATTTACGTATCAATCAAGTCTTTAAAATACGCAACTTTTACTCAATCAATTCTCTCACGACTTTTTGAGTATAAATTGATGATGTTTTACTAGTTCCACTGACAATAATAATAACTAACAATTACTAACAATGTGTTGTAAACAATTATGATAAAGGTCTAAGGCTATGGTTTCCGCCGTTGGTGAACTTACTTCTCAGTTATTTCATATAACTCGATTAAGTATCTCTATCAATCATGAACACTCTATATACCATAAACTCTCTAAAGTAATTATGATAATTTACTAGACGCACACTCTCAAGTTACGTTAGCTAGATTGCATTACAGTTCACTTTAGATTGCACCCGAAGTATCATTATTTCTAATCCAACTTCTAAACCCTCGGTTATGACTTTCGTCTATACTTCGGGAGTGGTGTTGTTCAAACAATTACCTAAATATGCACTCTCTCTCAAGTAGATACATACTAAATTGGCACAACTAATTGATGGCCATTCAATTAACTACAACAAGAACGTATTTGAACAAATAGAGATGAACAATCAACCAAACTATATCAATATCACCATAAGTTTATCCCCAACGGGTTCCACCAAAACCCTAGATTAAGAACATTAGCTACTCATATTCATAAGGATCAATTCTAAAATAACTTGCATAATTGAATTACAAAATAATAAATAAAAACTATAAAAATCAATGTTTGCTTCACTAAGTAGTAATCCAAAGGTTTTTCTTCACTTCAATTGCTTCTCTCCTTTCAAGTTGTGTTTTTAGGTCTATTTATATGTTTGGGATACTTCCTAAACGTGTAGGAGACTTCTATTCCAACCGGGAAAAACTTAAAACTCTTCAAAACTCGGATTTGACCGGATCAGGGGCCAGGCGTTACAGGCCAAACGCCTGGATAACGCCTGGCCAGGGCTGGCGTTTGGGCTCTGGCACCTGGATAACGCCAGGCTAGGCCTGGCGTTTGGGACCTGGCGCCTGGATAACGCCAGGCTAGGCCTGGTCTTCATGCCCAAACGCCCGGCTATAGCCCGGTGCACTCCTCTTCGCCTCTTGAGCGTATTTTCGACGTATTTGCATCCATTTAGCTCGGCTTCCATCTCCAATTCACCTACACATGAAATAGACTCCATTATGCACATAAAAAGTGTATTTTTATCATTAACGCACATAAAATGTAAGGCATATAACGTGTTAAACCATGAATTCTAGCCACGCATCAATACCCCACACTTAAACATTTGCTCGTCTTCGAGCAATGAAACTACACTCATGTACACAACTTATTAAGCAAATCCCTTAACACGTTATACCAAGAATTTTTAAAACATTTCAAGCAGAGAGGTGTGACATCCTCGCCTCAATAGTCGACTCTCATATACCATGGTTTAATCCCAATCCACTCACTACTCTAACTTAGAGGTCAACAACATTACCTTTCCTTCGTGAATCATGTGCCCTCACCAAATCAAAGAGCTAGTTCCACACACAATGAAATTTAAGAACTCATCATCGGACGCTCTCCATTCCTCTTCATCATCGGACGCTCTCCATTCCTCTTCAAACTCATCTTCTCCATTATCTTCCTCATCCGAGCGCATTAGCTCTGCATCAGAATCTTCAGGTGTGTTTATATCTTCATCATCTTGGAGCCTGTATCCCTCACCTGCTCCTATCATCTGCTGAGCATGAGCATTGAGTGGGTATCTCTGATCCAACTCATCTTTTTTATTAACTGATGCTGGATGACCTCCTATGCGCAACTGCAAATCCATCATCCCATAGAGATGGGCCATGAAGCTATCATCCCTGGAATTGTGCTCGGCATTGGTCAGTGCAGACTCTTCTTTCAGTCTTAAGCCAGTGATGTCAGTTTCCCGTGTGAGTTGTTGATCAATAATGTGGTCAAAGTCGGGCTCAACTGTTACCTTTTTATCTAGCAGGAACTGAGTCAGGAAATTCGGGAAAGGGATTAGATCAATTCTATTGTGTGAACGCACCAACCCCATTTGATAGCGAATCAGGTGGCCCACATTCACTTACTACCCTGCCATGAAGAAGTAGAGCACACAAATCCTCTCTCGGCTGATTAAGGTGTCATGGGTGCACGGTAGAATCCGTGCATTAATCAGTTTCAGCCATACCTGTGTTTTTGCCTTCATCTTCTTCTTGGGAAACCTCTTATGGTGATTAGTGGTTCTATCCCGAATCCAAGCAGCCTTGGAATCAACCCCACAAAGTGTGTGCCTCACTTCTCTATAGTTAGGATGGCGGATAAATTGCTCTAGAGGCTCCACCGGAACATTCGGTGCACCTAAGAAATCACATATGGCCTTGGCCGAAAAATCCACCAAGTGCCCACGAATTGGCAACAATTCTTCCTTGTCCTTAGGGTCAAACCCTGCATAGAATTCCCGAACTAAATTGAGGTTGATGTTTCCATGGTGTTTGAACACATATCCCAGACCCAATTCATGGATGCTCCTCCAAATTGCTGGGAATTTTGTTCTAAGACACCCCTCGTTGATAGCTCCTTCCGGGTGGACATGCTTGGGCTTGCAATGAGCATACCATTTCCTGGAGTGTGATGGTATGCTGTTGATACCATATTCCCTTTGACCAACGGGTCGCTGCCTCATAGCAGCCACCGCAGCTACTGCTTCCTCACCAGTCATGCTAGAAGTAGCATCTCCTCCTTTTCTTTTCTTTTGAGGTGGTGGGGGTTTTGATTTGGTTTTTGGTGGGGCCGAAGATGTGGCCTTTCCCTTGCCGGTGGCTCTTCTGGGTAACATTTTTTTACCTGCACAATTTATCAGTAATGAATGAGTGTCACAAAGTATATACTATCCATTTTCGCACTTTGCGAAGGTTACTAAGACTTCACCTTGGCGAGTTTATGACAATTGACACACTGTGCTACCTATTGGCTTCTTGTGAGCCACTTTTCATTTAAAATTTCATGGAATTCAAGATGCATGACGCTAGTGGTGTATTTCCCGGAGACTCGGGCTCCAAACGGGACATGTATTGCCATTGAGGCATTACATCGAGCACTTGGCTGGCACAATTGCCATGGGAGCTCTTATGGACTTGAGGGACTGCCTCATGTACCCAAATCAGTTTGGGGTTCCATAATACCACTTAATTTCACCATTTCAGCTCATTCCTAAAGGGTTTCGGGACTTGGGGTGCATAACACCATACAACATATTTCAAGAACTTCATAAACCCATAAAAAAATTTCATCATGAAATCAAGGATACACTTTTCATCTGCGCAAATTCAAGTTAATAAAGGATAGGGCTAGAATCATACCTCATGGATTGATGTGTGTTAGCCAGATGAAGTGCACCAC